>JAJAGP010001937.1:0-25945 GCA_025084515.1 Ancistrus triradiatus
CAAAATTCAAGAAGGAAGACTGAGATGGTTTGGACATGTGCAGAGGAGGGATAGTGGATATATTGGTAGGAGGATGTTAGCGATGGAGCTGCCAGGCAAGAGACGGAGAGGAAGACCAAAGAGGAGTTATTTGGTTGTGGTAAATGAAGATATGCAGGGAGTTGGGGTGAGAGTACAGGACGTGGAGGACAGGGTGAGGTGGAAACGTTTAACTCGCTGTGGTGACCCCTAATAAAGGGAGAAGCCGAAAGAAGAAGAAGAAGGTAACAGAAATAACTTTAATCTGACAAAAGTAATAATAAATACAAAGTCTATGAAAATGAACAAATGAAAGTCAGACATTGCTTTTCAACCATGCTTCAACAGAATTATTTAAAAAAATAAACTCATGAAATAGGCCTGGACAGAAATGGTGGTACCCCTGAAACATGTGACCAAAGGGACATGTTAAGTTAAGATGTGTCCACTAATTAGCATCACAGGTGTCTACAATATTGTAATCAGTCAGTGGGCCTATGTATTAGAGATAGCTCAAAAGTGATTCTCCCGTTCTGTGTAATTTTAACAGTAATGATTTCATGACTTTCTTTAGTGATAAGATAAGATAATGAGAAGAAGAAAACATTAGGCATAAAACTCAATGCTCATCACATCACCAAACTATTCAGCCACCTTCCAGATGCAGCACTAGTGAAAACATCTGTTTAATGAGCTGTAAATCAAGATTAGAATCTTTTACCCCAATTACTAATACTGAACTATCCACACTGATCAGCTCGTCTAAGTCATCAACATGTTTATTAGATCCAATTCCTACACGTTTACTCAAACAAGTAATACCTAGTTATTACAGAGCCAGTGTTGGTTATTTAAAATTCATCCCTTACCTTTTAATTACATCTTTTAAGAGTGCCGTTATCAAACCACTGATTAAAAAAAGCCAATCTTGACCCTTGTGTGATATCTAATTATAGACCAATTTCAAATCTACCCTTTCTGTCCAAAATCTTAGAAAAAGCCATCTATCAGCAGCTCTGCAGTTACCTCCAAAGGAATGGTATTTATGAAACATTTCAGTCTGGTTTCAGGCCCCATCATAGTACTGAAGCCGACCGGTACCAGTTTGTTCATATAAACAATCTAAGGTCTAAGCTCTCAAAAGTGAAGTATGGCGTGCCTCAGGGGTCAGTGCTTGGCCAGCTTTTATTATTTCTGTACATGCTGCCACTAGGCTCAGTTATTCGTAAACATGGCATTAGTTTCCACTGCTATGCAGATGATACACAGCTGTACATATCAGCCAAACCTAATGACAGCCTTACAATCAACAAAATTGAGGACTGTGTAAAGGAAATAAAAGATTGGATGTTATTTTTTTTTCTCTTACTTAACTCAGATAAAACTGAGGTTCTATTAGTGGGACCCAAGGCTGTGAGAGACAGGTTGGCTACATCTATCCTAAATCTAGATGGCTGTCCAGTATTGCCCCGTCCACCTGTAAAAAACTTAGGGGTCACATTTGATTCAGATCTCTTCTTTGATGCACACATTAGCAACATCACTCGAATTGCTTTCTTTCAATTTCATAATATCTCTAAACTTAGAAATATCCTCTCTTTTAATGATGCAGAGAAACTTGTTCATGGGTTTATAACCTCAAGGTTGGATTACTGTAACACCTTACTTACTGGATGCTCAAGTAAACTTATAAATAAACTTCAGTTAGTTCAGAATGCAGCTGCCCGAGTGCTAACTCGAACTAGAAAATGTGATCATATCACTCCTGTTCCATCATCACTACACTGGTTACCAGTTAAATTCCGCATCGATTACAAAATACTTCTTATAACTTATAAAGCTCTACATGGCCTGGCCCCACATTATCTGAGTGCACTCTTAGAGTTTTACAATCCATTTCGTCTACTTCGTTTGCAGGGTACAGGTTTAGTTCCTAGAATTAAAAATGTCACAGCAGGGGGAAAGGCTTTCTCATACATGGCCCCTCAACTATGGAATAAACTTCCCACTTTCGTTCGAGACTCAGACACTCTCCAAAATTTTGTCTAGGCTAAAGACATACCTCTTTGCTCAGGATTTTGACTAGATTTAGACCAGGATGCATGGCTCAGGTCACTGGAGCTGGAGTCTGGAGTCCTGTCTGGCCTGCCTGCCTTGTCCGTTAGCCGGGAGTGTCGAGTGGGCGGTCTGGCTGGAACTGGGCTTTCGGTCCGCGTGATCTTGACTCTCGTCATCCTGCCTTAGACTAAAGGCAGAGCTGGGGTCATAGTCAAAAGAGTCCCTTATGGTTGATCAGAGACAATTGGTTGCTGTCTTCTGCCTCCCGTTGGTTTGCCGATGTTCTCTGTGAATCCCGCATGCTGTTTTACCTACCAGTTCTTCCTCTTTCTACTATTTGCTATAGCTAATGCTGCCAGAGGGTCTCATGCTACACATGGCATCAGTGATTGTTAATGACACTGTGCTCTTAATCAATAACTAATATTACATTTTCTGTGTTCCTTCTCTCCAAGCTGTGTTCCGGTACCAGTTCCTGCCCCACACATGATGTTCATCCGCTGCAGCTTCACTCAAGCTGCTTCCGTCATCAGCTCCAGCCCCATCATACCCGGGCCACTTAATGCCGATGTGCATATTTCACATTTTATTCGAACTATGACTCCATGACTTTAGTTTCGTTCTTACATTTATCATCTACGCCGCCCAAGGAGGTTGGGTCCCTTTTTGAGTCTTGGTCCTCCCAAGGTTTCTTCCTATAACACTCAGGGACTTCTCCTTGCCACTGTCGCCCTAGGCTTGCTCAATTTGGGATTGGACGTAGTTATTAGGAGATAATCTAAACTTGTAAAGTTGCTTTGAGACAATGCTCCATTGTAAAAAAAAAGCGCTATATGAATAGATCTGACTTGACTTGACTTGACTATATAGGGCTTCAGGTAGTCACTGTGCTGTTTGGTGACAAGGTGTGTACCACACTCAACATGGACCAGAGGAATCAAAGGAAAGAGTTGTCTTAGGACATTAGAAAGAAAATTATAGACAAGCATGTTAAAGGTAAAGGTTTTAAGACCATCTCCAAGCATCTTGATGTTCCTGTGACTACAGTTGCATATATTATTCAGAAATTTAAGACCCATGGGACTGTAGCCAACCTCCCTGGACATGAATGCAAGAGGAAAATTGATGACAAATCAAAGAGACGGATAATACGAATGGTAACAAAAGAGCCAAGAAAAACTTCTAAAGAGATTAAAGGTGAACTTCAAGCTCCAGGAACATCAGTGTCTGATCGCACCATCCGTCGATGTTTGAGCCAAAGTGGATTTCATGGGAGACGACCAAGGAGGACACCATTGTTGAAAACATAACATAAAAAAGCCAGACTGGAATTTGCCAAACTACATGTTGGCAAGCCACAAAGATTCTGGGAGAATGTCCTATGGACAGATGAGACAAAAATGGAATTTTTTGGAAAGGCACATCAGCTCTATGTTCACAGACGGAAGAATGAAGCATATCAAGAAAATAACACTGTCCCTACTGTGAAACATGGAGGAGGATCTGTTATGTTCTGGGGCTGCTTTGCTGCATCTGGCACAGGGTGTCTTGAATCTGTGCAGGGTACAATGAAGTCTCAAGACTATCAAGGAATTCTACAGAGAAATGTGCTGCCCAGTGTCAGAAATCTTGGTCTCAGTCGCAGGTCATGGGTCTTGCAACAGGATAATGACCCAAAACACACATCTAAAAACACCCGAGAATGGCTAAGAGGAAAACACTGGACTATTCTGAAGTGGCCTTCTGTGAGCCCTGACCTAAATCCTCTTGAGCATCTTTGGAAGGAGCTGAAACATGCCGTCTGGAAAATCCACCCTTCAAACCTGAGACGCCTGGAGCAGTCTGCTCATGAGGAGTGGGCCAGAATACCTGCTGAGAGGTGCAGAAGTCTCATTGACAGATACAGGAATCGTTTGATTGCAGTGATTGCCAGTGCAACAAAATGTTAAGTTAAGGGTACCATCAGTTCTGTCCAGGCCTGTTTCATGAGTTATTTTTTTTTAATAATTCTGTTGAAGCATGGTTGAAAAGCAATGTCTGACTTTCATTTGTTCATTTTCATAGACTTTGTATTTATTATTACTTTTGTCAGATTAAAGTTATTTCTGTTACCATTGTGGGTTTTTCTTTCATTACCTGAGGGTACCAACAATTTTGTCCACGTGTGTAGTTGGCATAGCAGCCTCACGCCAGGTCATACGGAAATTGTCACAGATTTATACAGGTTGCATAATGTATGCCTTTGAAACATGGTTGACAGAAATCAATACATAATCAGAACATTATGTAGAAAGATGGATGAGAAAAAAAAGCGTTCTTATCTTGTAACCTCACCACACCAAATATAAACATGGAAATGAACATCCATGTAACCAATGTATTTGGCGCCATCTAGCGACCATTATATGTCAATAGCACATCGTTGTCCGAGGCTGTCTCGACTGCTTTTGCGCGTCACATTTTTAAAACACCTTCACCATTTTAATCACCGTTTTTGAATACTGCGGTAACCCGAAATCTCGTCAGACCGCCCAACCCCACTTCTATGTACTTTCCTTTTGCCACGTGATGTCGGTAACCCTCGTTATATCAGTGTAAATTCGAACGCTTTATCTCACAGTTGTAATAAATGTATCTTCAATCACCATCTATCTTCCTACAGTAGGCAAGTAATCCTCCCCTCCTCACGCCGGAACAACTAAACTCCCTGCTACCTATCTTCATCACCGGGACACCCTCCCAGGACGATACCAAAAGCCGTTCTCGCCAGCCATTCCCGCATATCCCTTTTATCGATCACAGGTGCAGGCCCCAAACAGAAGCCCCGCCTCCACATTCACTACGCTCTCCCCGTCCTTAACGCAGCAAACTCGTCCCCCAGTCACCACTGTCACATCTCAATATCCTTAACCCACACCGGTGGCCTCCTCTGACGTCTTCCCTCCATAATCCCACACCCCTGATTCTCCAAATTCTCTGGCAAACAATTTAATTGTCCCGCTACAGAGTCAACCACAGTCCTTGTCTCCATTCCACTACTTGACAGTGGTGGAATGGAGACCTGCTCGGGGACTTCCACAACTTGACAATCCTGCTTCATCACCTGCCTGGGGACTCCCACGACTTGACAATCCTACTTCCCTCATAGTCTCTGGGGCACACCCTCCATTTTCCTGTCCATCCATCATCTGCTGTCTGCGGTGAACCCAGCTTGACCCCCAAGACATCTCTCTAAGGCGGTTTTAGCTTTGGGGTCTGGGAGACTGTCACTGTGGTTCACACCTGGTCCCTTGCCTTATAGCAGATTCGGGACAGGGAGAGAGGTATGATTTAAGCAAGTTAAAGTGCAGCACAGTTTCCGACCCTCCCTGCACTGGCACCAGTCTATACAACACATCAGTAATCCTTTCCAATACTCTATAAGGGCCCTTAAACTTCCTCTGGAGTTTAGGACACAATCCTCTTCTTCTAACTTTATTCTGAACCCATACCAACTCTCCTTCAGAAAAATATTGACAGGTCGCCTTAAAGTCAAACTAGACCATCTGCCAACCTGAAGCCCTAATCTGATGCTTCTGTACTGCAGGAATTATCAACGAGAAATTCTCCGACAAGTGCGAGACATACTCACTAGCCGAAGAAAGCTTCTCCCCTCCATCCAAATTCTGCTCTAGCAACCCATCCGACATAGGATGATATGGGCACGTACATGTCTTATAAATATTCAGCATCCTACACATCTCCTTAAATACCAAGGACTCAAAATTCTGCACTTGATCAGAATGAATGCTACGAGGAGTACCAAAATGACACATCCACACTTCTACCAATACTTTCGCAGCTGTAACAGCCTCCTGATTAGGAAGGGCAAATGATTCTACCCGTTTTGAAAAACAATCATTCACCACCAATATGTACTTGTTTTTCCTCCGTGTCTCCGGCAAAGGGCCCAGTATATCCAAAGCCACCCGCCCATAAGACTGCGACATTACACAAGGCTGAAGGGGAGCACATGGGGCTGAACCTTGACTTTTTCGAGAAGCACAATCCACACACTCTCGACACCACTTCCTAGCATCTGCAAACCACCCTGGCCAGTAAAAGCGATCTTTTACATTTGCCTGCAACATTTGTATTTCCAGATGTTCCCTGGTTATTGAATCATGCAACTGGGCCAACACGTTAGGTGCCAATACTTTAGGAAGGACCACTTACACTGGCAACGCAGCATCAGAATGAGCTGGCAATGCCCTCACCAACCTAGAACTGTGAACCTACAGTTGGGACCACACTGCAGAATATATTTCTGCAACACAGGATCCTGACCCACTTCTACCTGCCCACATTTTTATTAACTGCATCACTCTCTGCAATTCCGGGTCTTCTGCTTGGGCTTTAGCCAGCTCATCCAACTGTTCTATCTCCACCTCTTGTCCAGAACCCTGAACTACTCGAATTTCTGATTCCACCAAAGGTAAAACACCACCACTACTCTCTGGAACCAAAGGGGCCTCAATAGCATTCCCAGGGAGCCTAGATAGGGCATCGGCATTAGCATGGAGTTTCCCAGACCTCTGAACAATCATATAATAAAAATTGGCCAACTGTTCTATCCATCTAGCTACCTGTCCTTCAGGGCTCTGAAAATTATGCAACCACCTTAAGGAATTATGATCTTAAACTCCTTCCCCAAAATGTAATGCTTAAAATATTTAGTAAAACTAACCACACTCAACAACTCCTTCTTGATGGTGGCATATTTACGTTCTTGTTTCATCAATGCCTTGCTAGCATACGCCACTACTCGTTCAAACCCTGAACCCCCCCAGGGATAACATTGCCCAGTCCCCACATCACTGGCATTTGTATCCAAGAAAAACATCTTGCTAGGATCTGGATAAGCCAACACCGGTGCTTGACTTCAACCGTTCAAAAGACTTCTGACATGCTTCCGACCATCTAAACCGTCTTCCCTTCTCAGTAAGCTGGTGCAAAGGAGCCGCTAATCCAGCAAAATCCCTCACAAAAAGTCTATATTCAGAAGCCAACACCACAAAACTTCTTACCTCAGTCTGATTTTTAGGGACCGGCCATTCCCGTATAGCTTGAACTTTACCGGGATCTGCTTTAACTCCCTCTGCTGAAATCACATGACCCAAATACTGCACTTCAGTAGCAAAAAGATTACACTTTGAGGGCTTTACCTTTAAATGGGCCTGACGTAACTTGGACAAAACCTCGTCCAAACGAGACAAATACTCCTGAAACGTACGCCCAAACACAATAATATCGTCCCAGTAAACAAGACAAGTATTCCACTGTCAATCAGCTAATACAACATCCATCAACCTCTGAAAAGTACTTGGACCATTACACAGCCCAAAGCTCAGAACATTACATTCAAATGACGCCATACCATGTACTAAATGCAGTCTTATACCTGTCCTTCTAGTCCACCTCCACCTGCCAATACCCACTAGCCAAATCCAAGGTGTAAAAACCAACAAGCTTTACTTAAACTATCCAAAGCATCATCAATACGAGGCATCCTTCCTTGTAACATCCATTAATTTACGATAGTCCACACAAAACCGAAGACTACCATCAGTCTTCCTTGCCAGCACTACAGGAGCAGCCCATGGACTATTTGAAGAACGAATAACATCTGCCTGTTGCATTTTCTTTATCTGCTCTGCCATTTCATTCTGCAGATGAAGGGGCACCCGACATGGAGGTAACTTAACAGGCTTTGCATCACCAGTATCAATCTGATTCCAAGGTAAATGGGTCCGACCTAAATCGGTCTCACCCACACTAAAGACTGAATGATGGCGCTCAAGTAGCTCAAACACAGCAGCCCTCTCAGACTGTCCCAAACTCTTCTGCTCCATCTCCAACTGTTCCACCAAGGAGTCAGTAGACCACCGTGAGCTACGTTCCTCTCTTTTCCCACTGACCTCATTATCCTCATGTAATACTTTAACCCTAAAACACAAGTTACCTATCTTCATACCGCACCTCAACCACAACTCATCCTCAGTCACATTAATCACTCGGGCTGGAAGGGTCCCTCTGACCACCCTACCCATAAGTCGAGCGACCAAAACATTACAATGCTTCATTAAGCATGCAGATGGCTCCAGCATCCCCTCTAAACCATTCCTAGCACATTTCACAAACTCAGGAACAATGGTTTCACTATGAAAGGGAACTGTGATATCTGACTGAACCACCACTAAAGGAGATCTCACATCCTCAAAGACCAAAAGGGGCGATTTCTTTCACGTTACAATCAGAGCAACAGTTCCAAACTTCAGCCATAAACATTCATAAATGTGTCCAAGCCAATTGCCGTGCAGGTGTTCAGTGACTGCAGAATAACTCAGGCTTAAGAGATGACACTCACAGTGTCCGGATTTAGGAACATAAAATAAAATGAGGCACAATGCAAAACAGTCATGTACATCCTTCTTAATCTGTTATTGTCTCCTACTGGAACACTCTGGCATTATTCAACTCAAACCTCAACCAATCAGAAATGAGTATGTGATGAGAAAAGTAAAATCAGTCACTGCTGTGATTTGGTCGTAGGCACGATTTGAAGGTGAGTGCCATGGATAATCGTAGCCATGATATTTTCTATTGTAGCCTCGAGTGTTCCATTGCTTTTATACAACAGCTTTTTACAACAAAATAAATCAATTTAAAAAGTCACAAAAAAGTTTTCTATGCAACAGTAACAATTCCCTACCCTGCTCTAACACAGTATGCTACAAAAGCATATATGCTGCAACCGAAAATGTTCTGCCAAAAATGACAACAAAACAAGTACTTTTGGTGTGATGGATATAAAAGAAAAGATCTGGTGGAAAATAACTGAAAGGCTGGAGAATGATGGTGATAAACCTCACAGTGACTGGATGGAACAGTTTTCTTGGGTGCATTCTAATCTGTTCATGGCCACAAAAAAACACAAATTATTAATATCCCCGATATCCAAGCACTTCTTAATAATGCTCTGAACAAAATCCCGGGGCATAGATAAAGCTTCTGAAAGCTCCTTACTCGTGCCTACAAATTTATGCCAGAGGCATTTTGAAATCACCTTTCCAGCCAGGGAGAAAAAGGCTGGATTTATTTGCTTTCTTGTGGTGTAACGAGACCAAACGTAACGGTTTGGGCAGGATATGATGGTTTTCTCTATAGGCACTGTATAATGAAATATTCTACCTACCATATAATAAAATATATTATATTAATTCTATTACATTTACATTACATTTACAGCATTTAGCAGACGCCCTTATCCAGAGCGACTTACAATTGGTACAGTCTCACCATCCAAGCAATCGTGGGTTAAGGGTCTTGCTCAAGGATCCAACAGTGGCAGCTTGGCAGAGGTGGGATTTGAACCCTGGACCTTCTGGTCCAGAGTCCAGTACCTTAACCACTAGGCTTTATTCTTAATATAAAAATAAACAACAACAACAAAACCATCGACAACAACAAAAAACAACAACAACCACAAAGTTTTATTCTGAAGTAATCCAAAGCACTACAGGTGATATGAGGAGGGGAGCGGTTAGCCTCTGGTGTGATCTGGAAGGTGATTGGTTGTATCTGAGAAAGTTTCGGAAGGTCACTCTAAAGGGGCCGTTCACTTATCCAAACTGTGTGTTTTACCAATTATTAATTCATAATTGATCGGAATTTTACATATATATATATATATATGAGTAAATACAGCTGGAAAAAGTTTGATTTGTTTGCATTTTCGGGATGTAACAAGACAAAACGTAACGGTTTTGACAGAATGTGAGGATTTTGTCTATAAGCACTGCATACTGAAATGTTCTATCTACCGTACAACAATATATATTATATTAATTTTATTATATGACATTAATATTCATACAAAAATAAAAAACTCCAGTGAAAGACACGAATCCCTCATGATTTGCAACTAACATCATGCCAAAGTCCTTAGTGAAAAGGAACTTAATTTTTAAGAGCACCTTCAATTTCCATTAAAATACATGACACAGGACAAAGGTTAATACGGGCAAGTAATATTAAAAAAATACATTAAAAACAAAATTCAATTTCTGAGAGGAAATAACTTAATTATGCGTATAACAATTTTGAAGACGTTTCTTTTATTCTGTATTATTTTATTTTGTATTCATTTTTATTTATGGCAATCTTTTTATTATTTGCTTGTTTATCTTTCATAGTAAAGCTAATGAAGCTGCTACATGTCTACAATAGTATGATTATTGCTGTTACTCTTATTACTATGGTTGCTGGTAGAGGACAGAGACAGAGTAAGATCCTGCACGGTGAACCTCTATGACATCATCATGCATGAGAGTTCTAAAAAGGTGTGCAGCGTGAGCTCATTCCACATGTGCTATCAGAGAGAGAGAGACTTCTTCATACAGAGCCACATTGTACCTGATTTTTATCAGTTTTATCACATTGCTGGATTTGCGTGGAAGCATGAGGGACAGAGCCCAACATCGTCTGTCTCTTCCACCGATTCCCGGATTAAAAACCCCAATTCCACCTCAGGGGAAGAGCAGAAACACCACCAATTCTGCTCGGAAAGGGAGCAGCAGCGGCACTTTTCTGCCACAAATTGTGCAGAGGAAGAGCCGTGGCACTGCTGACTCCACCAAGGAGCTGTGTGTGGTGGGACGATGCCCTTGGAAGGTGGCAAAAGGTGAGGATGGTTTGCATTTGGTTTTGGACATTATAATGGTAGAGCCACGGCCAGACTACAGCATGCCAGGGCAGCCACTATTGAACAAATGTCTAAAAGGACTGATTTTCTTCAAAGTGAGTTGGAACAAGATTGTGTGTGTGTGTGTGTGTGTGTGTGTGTGTGTGTGTGTGTGTGTGTGTGTGTGTGTGTGTGTGTGTGTGTGTGTGTGTGTGTGTGTGTGTGTGTGTGTGCGCGTGTGCGTGTGTGTGTGCGTGTGCGTGTGTGTGTTGGTTTTCGTATGCGAAAATAACACAAATACATTCCCAAAAGGTGAGGACGCTGCCAGAGGTCATCAAGGCAGCACCAAACCTGGTCCCTTCCTCGATCGGTCCCATCACAAAGACCAGGAGGTGGTCGGCCCTTCAGCCTTCGTCAGGTCTAAACCACCATCAAAGCTGCCACCCCTCACCCCCACTGGACACCTGCATATACACGCCGCACCTCTGTATCCCAAACCTCCAACTGGGCCAAAGAAACAGCGGAGCAAGACTCAGAGGAGCTTGCGACCTGTTCCTAAAGCTCAGGAGGAGGAAGGGGCCAAAAAACATCAGGCCAGAGGTGCAGCTGAAGGCGAGGACACTGCTTCCAGTCAGTACACATACACCGCTGAGGATGAGGAGCGTGATCTCAAACAGCTTGAAGAGACGCTGCGCATGCTTCCTCATATACGCCGCCAACGCCACCGGGTGTCCGTCTCTCCAGCTCTGTCTGAGGTGCTGGAAGACGACTTTTGAACACAGCTCCAACAACAACAACAACCAGACACACACACACACACACACACACACACAGACACACAACAAACAACCGCTGCTACCTCAAACAATAACAGCTGCTACCTCAACCACAACTACCTCAAACAACAACCACAACTACCTCAAACAACAACTACCTCAAACAACAACCACTGCTACCTCAACCACAACTACCTCAAACAACAACCACTGCTACCTCAAACAACAGCTACCTCAAACAACAACCACTGCTACCTCAAACAACAACTGCCTCAAACAACAACTGCTGCTACCTCAAACAACAACAGCTGCTCTCTCATAGAACAATCTCTGCTACATCAAACAACAGCTACCTCAAACAACAACAGCTGCTACCTCAAACAACAACTACCTTAAACAACAACCACTGCTATTTCAAACAACCAGTGTTTCCTCAAACAACAACTACCTCAAACAACAACCACTGCTACCTCAAACAACAACTACCTCAAACAACAACCGCTGCTACCTCAAACAACAACAGCTGCTCTCTCATAGAACAATCTCTGCTACCTCAAACAACAACAGCTGCTACCACAAACAACAACAGCTGCTACCTCAAACAACAACTACCTTAAACAACAACCACTGCTATTTCAAACAACCGGTGTTTCCTCAAACAACAACTACCTCAAACAACAACAGCTGCTACCTCAAACAACAACTACCTCATAGAACAACCGCTGCTACCTCAAACAACAACAGCTGCTACCTCAAACAACAACTACCTCAAACAACAACCGCTGCTACCTCAAACAACAACAATAACCATTAACAGCAACAACAAACAACAACCACAGCCAACAACACCAAACTACAACAACCAATAGCAACCAACAACCAAAAAGGATTCACTTCAACCCGAGTCCTCATTGCAAAGTCAAAATAAATCAGCAATAATTTATACAGCTCTGTGCCTGTGGAATTTTTTTTTCGAACCCAGGTCCTCCCACTGAGCCAACAGAGGACATAGATATGACCTAAATACGTCTATGTAATCTGGAAAAAATATGCAATTAATTAAAATAATTTAATTTAATTTGTTTAAGGTATGGTTCACAAAGCCCGAATGTTCAGCTATTAAACTAAAAATGTCTCGTGGCACTGATTTGTTTAGTTGCTACAATGTAAAAAAAATCTGGATAAACATTGTCTAAGTGTGGTGATTTCATCATTTTTGGCAGGGACTGTAGATCTTTTCTGTGTAAGAATAACATCAAATCATGAACTTGCTGTTTACTCACTTCAGAACTGGGATCAGAGGTCTAAAAGTCTCCTCTCTCATACACAGCATGTCAGTGGTGACGTTGGACAGCAGTGTGGGCTGCATGAATGAACCCTCCAGCCTCTTCCCTCCCTTGAGCACCACAGCCCCCTGAGAGACAGCATCTGAGACCTGACGCTTCACCTGAGAGAAAGATCAGCATTATAAAGCTAAGCTACAGTGAACTTGTCTAGTCTGAGATGATTTGAGTTTTGTTTCATGGTGTGTTATGTGGCTGGAAGTAGAAATCAGAAGATGATGCACTGTGCTCATGAAGGGTGAACATGGTCAGCAACAATAGTCAGGTAGGCTGTAGTGTTTAAAATATGTTCAGTTAGTATTAAGGGGAGCAAAATGTGCCAAGACAACATCCCCTACACCATTACACCACCAGCAGCAGCCTGAACCGTTGATACAAGGCAGGATGGATCCATGCTTTCAGGTTGTTTAGGCCAAACTCTGACCCGACCACCTGAATGTAGCAGCAGAAGTAAAGGTTCATCAAACCAGGCAATGTTTTTCCAGTATTGTGTTACCAATTGTGCTGAGCTTGTGTGAATTGTTGCTTGAGTTGCCTGTTCTTAGCTGACAGGAGTGTCACCTGGTTTGGTCTTCTGCTGCTGTAGCCAATCTGCTTCAAGGTTCGACACGATGTGCATTCAGAGATGATCTTCTGCACACCTCAGTTGTAACGAGTGGTTATTTGAGTTATTGTTCCCTTCCTATCAACTCAGACCAGTCTAGTACCAACAGCCATGCCATGTTTAAAGTCACTTACAGTGGGGCAAAAAAGTTTTTAGTCAGCCACTGATTGTGCAAGTTCTCCTACTTAGAAAGATGAGAGAGGTCTGTAATTTTCATCATAGGTACACTTCAACTATGAGAGACAAAATGAGAAAAAAAATCCAGGAAATAACGTTGTAGGATTTTTAAATAATTGAATTGTAAATTATGGTGGAAAATAAGTATTTGGTCAATAACAAAAGTTCAACACAATGCAATGACAGAGGTCAAACGTTTCCTGTAAGTCTTCACCAGGTTTGCACAAAAGGTAGTTGGTAAGTTGGTCCATTCTTCCATGCAGATCTCCTCTAGAGCAGTGATGTTTTGGGGCTGTCGCTGGGCAACACGGACTTTCAACTTCCTCCACACATTTTCTATGGGGTTGAGGTCTGAAGACTGGCTAGGACACTCCAGGACCTTGAAATGCTTTTTACGGAGCCACTCCTTCGTTGCCCGAGCGGTGTGTTTGGGACCATTGTCATGCTGGAAGACCCAGCCACGTTCCATCTTCAATGCTTTCACTGATGGAAGGAGGTTTTGGCTTAAAATCTCACGATACATGGCCCCGTTCATTCTTCCTTTAACACAGATCAGTCGTCCTGTCCCCTTTGCTGAAAAACAGCCCCACCCCCATGCTTCACAGTAGGTATTGTGTTCTTGGGATGCAACTCAGCATTCTTCTTCCTCCAAACGTGACGAGTTGAGTTTTTACCAAAACGTTCTATTTTGGTTTCATCTGACCACATGATATTCTCCCAATCCTCTTCTGGATCATCCATATGCCCCATATGGCCTGGACATGTACTCGCTTAAGCAGGGGGACACACTCTCGGCGTAGTGTGTCACTGATGGTAGCCTTTGTTACTTTGTTCCCACTTATTTTCCACCATAATGTACAATTAAATTCTTTAAAAATCCTACAATCTGAGTTCCTGGATTTTTTTTCTCATTATGTCTCTCACAGTTGAAGTGTACCTATGATGAAAATTACAGACCTCTCTTATCTCTGTAAGTAGGAGAACTTGCACAATCAGTGGCTGACTAAATACTTTTTTCCCCACTGTATGCATGCAGATGCATTTAGCAGACTTATGATGAATACAATCATACAAGGTACAATCCATGCAATTGAGAGTTAAAAGTGTTTGGCAGTCCTGAATCTTGAAGCGTCTAGCCAAGAGATCAGTACCTTAAACTCTGATCCACATCTGTTCTATGTATGCCACAACAGCAGAACTAAGTCAGTATAAAGCATCATGCAAATGATTATCATAGAAGGTTAACTCTACTTTGGTGTCTCATTCTTATTGTTGTTTTTGATCAATTAGTCATTGGAGCAAAAATGTGTCTCGTTTTAGAATTTGGACTCACTTAGTATATTCAACAAATACGTAGATATCTTGATGCATGCTCAACAATCCAGGTAAGTAAATCCCAGAAAGTTCATCAGTTCATCTGGAAACAAGGTTTTCATGGGAGAAATGTTTCATCACTCATCTAGGTGAGTTGTAAACTTCCCCAATCGCATATACAGCACATTTGGATAATAACTGATACCAGCACCATTGCATAATAGTGTGACCCGTGATCAGTTTGCTATGGCTATGCATAATTACAATGGTCACATGTGCTATTGACATAGAATTGGGAAATAGCTGCAATCATGAAATTGGAAGATGGTGACAGGTGGACTCTGAGGCCCTCTCCTCAGTTCAGGGATGGGCATTCCCTTTTCACATAGATGGCCTCTTTGACTCCCAGTTCAAACCAGCATTCCTTGCTATCAAGAAGATGCTGACACTCACCTAGAACAGCTTCGACTGAATGCCATGAGGACATAACTCTCACTACATTCATACAAAGACTGGATTGCATGAACTAGTGACACTGGGAACTCATATTCCTTCTGGATTCCCCACAGCATATGCTTAAGTGCCTTATCAAATGACTTTTCACAAACTATATGTAGACTGGATTAGCAAACTCCTGTGATACAGGAAGTGAGAAGAGCTGGTGGACTGTTCAACAGCCTGTGCAGAACCCTCATTGAACCCTGAATCCTACGTACAACTATCAGACAAAATCTCCCCTCAAGCACACTGACAAAGGCTTTTCCTGTCCATCTAAGTCGTGTAATGCCCTCATAACTGGAACATACTGTCTGGTCCAGTTTTTTTTAAGTAGGGACCGCTGTCGCAGTTTGCCATTCCAAAGGTACCACTCCCAACTTACATACAGCATTGAAGAGGCATGTTAGCAAAATAAGCCCAACCCTGTACAGGGCCGATTCTGTCCGAATCTCATCTACTAGTGCAGACTGGCCAATTCTAGGATATTTTCCTTATTAACATCTGTTGAAAACAAATGGAGGGATGAGGTCTTTTTTTTAGCTTAATAACCACTATACTATTGCCACAGTCTTAACAGCAAAAACCCACAGGCAACCAATTAAACAATCTGGCTATTAAAATACTTTAAATAGATGAAATAATTATACATAATATAGGCTAAATTTAATATTGTGCTTTAGAGATTGTATACAGGCCAATATAACAGATAATATTATCTAGTCTTCTGTTACTGATAGCACTCTAAATAACTTGTTTATACATATGCAATATACAAGTTACTTGTGTTAACTGGTCATTTAAAAACATCATCTGAATACAGTGGTGAACTGAAGATCAGGTGAAATATTAAAAGGAAGTTTGAAGAGGGAGCTCAAAAGTGGTGAAACTAATACCCTGTCAGTGTTGAGCTGTGCCACGGAAACTATTGTGCTTTTTTTTAAGTGCAATTCTGAATGAGACTCTGTTTGCAGGTTTTTTTGACTGCATGCAAGATGCACACCTTTTGCTCCGTGAGCCATCTGAAGGTAAAATAAGTTGCAATACTAATACGGGTCCACCGAAGGGGCACTTATACAGTCTGAGGGCAAATGGGCTCAAGATCAAGCTTCCCTGAAGTCTGTCTGTGCACCTTCCTGATTATGGGTATGAATTGGTATCAGATCGAGAAGCAGATGACCAGTAACATGAATCGTGGTGCAACTAGGTGAATGATATCAGTGTACAGGGATTCTTAGCAGTGTTAAGTGTGACAGCAAATTTTGATTTAGTTTTAGTCATAGTCTTTTGACTAAAATGTAATTTAGTTTTTAGTCATAATTTAGTAACCTGAATTGGTTTTAGTTTTAGTCGACTAATTATAATAAGACTATAGTCGATTAAATCTACAGTAGATTCAGTTGACTAAAATATGAAATGTAAAGGTTGCAATATGTAAATGCTTTTTATAACATTTCCCTTGAATTATTTAAGAAATTATACACACTTACACAAATGAAACAGCTACATACATGCACTGATAATAATAGTATACATTAAAGTGGTTACAACTCAATCACCACCATAGATCTGCTTCAAACTTGGTGTGGACATTCAGCAGATATTCTAGAATAGAATCACATTGGAAAGAATGATGTATATTTATATATAATTAAGCTATAAGCTCGGGTCTCTACGCATGCATTGATAATAACAGTATACAGTTAAGTGTTCACCAAAATTCATGATTTCCACCATCTGCTTAAAACTCGGTGTGGACAAGAGATATTATAGAATAAAATCAAGTTAGAATAAATGAAATATTATGAGGTTTATTAAACATATAAGATCAGATATATGTGCATGCTTTATATGCATTTATTCATAATTACAGTATAAAACGGACTTATGTTGTCCGAATACTCCTTAAAGATAGTATGAACATTTTTTAGGCAAGGTAAAATATATCCACGTCGCGAACTCGAAACATATTTTAATCCCCACTTTATTCGTTGAAATATTGGCTTAAACATAATGAACTTCGAGTGCGTTTGCAACGCAACTACCGTAATACCGCTAAAATAGGAGCTCGCTTCATTTAGGTGCGGAGAGCTTGACCGCAGTTTCAAGATGACATGCCTACAGATGTCCTTTCAAGTTTTGTCGTATTTTTAGCGGAGATGGTCACCCCACACTGTTTACAACCCGTCTTGTTTTCCTTGTCATCAAATGAGAAATGTGCAAATATATCGACTCTCCTTTGTCTTTAAGGTGTTGACACTGTCGACTTGGTTTCCTGATAAACAGTACAGAGGCTATTTATACGATCTTCCCGGGTTAGAAATGTGTGCGTCTTAAAGCATTACTGACTGGATCGCTACCCAACTCATCCCGCCTCTCCACATATGCTAAAGTTATGATTGGATCTTTTCCCTACCTGCTGCAAAACTAAATCAGATCTGATTGGATGTTGTCTCTGCCAAACATTTTCGTCTCGTTTTTATTCGTTGACAAAAGTATCAATTCATTTCGTCCTAGTTTTTGTCAATTTCTGTTCATTTTAATTTAGTCATCGTCTCGTTTTTGCTACAAAAAAAGTGTTCTTGATGAAAACTATGACGAAAATCATTTGTCATCGAAATTAACACTGATTCTTAGTATGATTTCCATTAGGATCAAGGTATAGATTAGCAGTTTTAGGATTATTGGTATGGATTGGTATCAGATTGAGATCAGTACTTTAGTGGGATCTATGGTGTTTCTTGGTATTGGATCAAGAAGGAAATGAACAATATCAACATTTGTGGTATAACTTGGTATTGGATGGAGAAGGATATCAATGGTATTGGGATTGTACGTATGATTTTAGAACAGATTGAGAACTGTATTAGCAATTTTACTTGTTTTAGTATGATTTGGGATTGGACAAGGAAGGAGATCAGCAATTTTAGGATTATTATGATTTAGAATCGGATTGAGAAGGAGATCAGTGGTTTTGGGATTCTTGGAATGACTTGCGATTTGACAGAGAAGATGATCAGCAGTTTTAGTATTACTTAGTATGACTTTGGAACGTGCAGGAGATCATTGGTTTTAGGAGTCTTGGAATGAAGTAGAGATTTAGTAGAGTTTTGTGGTTTCAGGGTTACTGGTATGGATTGGGATCATGATGGAGAAGGAGATCAGAGAGAGCATCAGAACTCTTATTGAGATTAGGATTCAAATCAGAAGGTATCATTTTAGGTTTACCGAAATGACTTCGGATCAGATCAAGCAGATCAGCATTATTATGATTCGAGAAAGTTCTTAAGTATGTCGAGAAAGAGATGAGCAAAATCGAGATTCTTGGTATAACTCAGCTTGAGAAGTGGACCAATAGTATATAAAGAGATCAGTTGTATCGGGATTATTAATATGATTTGATCAAAAGTGAGATCGGGGATGGTTTGTATCGCTGCAAGACTTTTATTTTGAAGTGTGTGAACGATTGTATAAGGACTCCTGCTGTGTGTCTGAAATTCATTGACGGAGATGGAGAGGTTGGAGAGAGCAGAGTTTGAGCCGTTATGTTTTGCCGTTCACTGTGAATAACTGTGTATTATATATTGAGCATTAAGGTTTCGTTTACACCCGTAATCAAAGTTCAGCAGTAAAACAGCATCTCCATTTTCGGTGGAGCCTCAGGTAAGTTCACCGGCACTGTTAGCCGGTTAGCTATCCGCTCACTGATTAACTATACGGGTCCTGCTCCTGTTACACAAGCCCGCTATGTATTCAGCAGCTAACCTGGTTCGAAACTCAAGTTTGAACAGCTCTTGCATAGTTTAGGTCAATAAACCAGTACTGTACCTTTGTATAGTATACAGCTTAGCGGGTTTATGTTTGTTGTCATGTTACAAGGTTGCTGTGCGGTTTAGTACCAGACTTATGGTCACAGTTCTACTTCTCAGTCTTGCATATAATCGACGTTTATCATTGTGTGAATTGTGTTCAGGGCGATAAAACATATACTGTGCAAACTCCAACTCCTTATCTTTATTTCCGACCAAACAAACACCAGCCATAGTCTTTCTCTGTGCGGTCTAAGTACTGAATGTGCATCTGTGAGCAATATAAACAACAACAGAGAAGCTTTTTTTTTAATGCTGTACATAGACACAGACAGTTCTCTGTTTTATTTTTGAGGATATCTGTGTAGACTGCGAATGACAGCATGGCTGTGAGCGCTTGAGAAATCTTATCTGCTTTAATGGATAATGCTAAGAGTGAAATACACTGCCTGGGCATAAAAAGGGTCACCACCTGGATTTAACTAACTGTGGTACTGTGGGACTGTGGTAGCCTAACGGGTAAGGTACTGGACTCTGGACCAGAAGGTCCAGGGTTCAAATCCCACCTCTGCCAAGCTGCCACTGTTGGGTCCTTGAGCAAGACCCTTAATCCACAATTGCTTGGATTGTATGACTGTATCAATTGTAAGTCGCTCTGGATAAGGTCTGTTAAATGCTGTAAATGTAAATGTAAACTAAGCAAATGGGTGAGAGCCTTCCATCTCATAATTACTGCATTGGTGATTATGTTTCAGCTGGCGACAGGTTATTTACTGCTAACTGATTTTCATTTGTTAAACAACCATGTCGAAAGACCCATCCTGTGGCAAACATGTTCATCTGTTTCAGAGGGGTCAAATTATTGTCATGCATCAAGCAGAGACAACATGTAAGGAGATTGTTGAAACTACCAAAATTGGGTTAAGAACTGTCCAACTCATTATTTAAAAAGTGGAAGGACTGTGGGGCAACATCATCTTCGAGGAAGGAATGTGGTCGGAAATCGTAGAAAAACGACAGTAGAACTCAGAGATATGTTTAATAGTGAAAGGAAGAGCATTTCCACATGCAATGCGAAGGGAACTTGAGGCATTGGGACTTTACAGCTGTGTAGCCTTAAGAAAACCACTTGTCAGTGAGACTAACCGGCAAAAACAGCTTCAATTTGCTCTGGAGCATAAAGATTGGACTCTGGAGCAATGGAAGAAGGTCATGTGGTCCGAGTCAGATTTACCCTGTTACATAGTGATGGGTGCATCAGGGTAGGAAGAGAGGTGGCTGAAGTGATGCATCCATCATGCCTAGTGCCTACTGTACCAGCCTGTGGGGTCGGGGCTATGATCTGGGGTTGCTGCAGTTGGTCTGGTCTAGGTTCAGCAACATTATATGCCCAAATAATGAGGTCAGCTGACTACCTGAATATGAATATACTGAATGACCAGGTTATTCCATCATTGGATTTTTTCTTCCCTGTTGGCATGGGCATATTTCAAAATGACAATGCCAGGATTCATCGGGCTCAAATTGTGAAAGAGTGGTTCAGGGAGCATGAGATGTCATTTTCACACATGGATTGGCCACCACAGAGTTCAGACCTGAACCCTATTGGGAGTATTTGGAATGTGCTGGAGAAGACTTTGCACAGTGGTCCAAATCTCCCATCATCAATGCAAGATCTTGGGGGGAAAAATTAATGCAACTCTGGACAGAAATAAATGTTGCACCATTGCAGAAGACTGTAAACGATGGCAAAGCGAATGTGTGCCATAATCAAAGCTAAAGGTGGTCCAAAGAAATATTAGAGTCTGTGACCCTTTTTTTGGCCAGGCAGTGTATAATAGGCAGCACTTGTGCCAACGGTATAGCTCTGTGATTCAGTGAATACAGTACTGAGATCATGCATGCCGTTGCAGAATTGTACAATTGTAAAATGATTGTGATCTGTGACATCTCTTGCGTACCTCTGTGCCTGACTTCTGTTTTATTTTATTTATTTATTTATTTATTTTTAAGTACAGCCATGGCAGCCCTGTCGGAAGAGGTGCTCCTGGTGGTGAAGAGGGTCCGGCAGAGAAAACAGGA
The DNA here is from genome assembly GCA_025084515.1 of Ancistrus triradiatus. Classification (NCBI taxonomy): domain Eukaryota; kingdom Metazoa; phylum Chordata; class Actinopteri; order Siluriformes; family Loricariidae; genus Ancistrus; species Ancistrus triradiatus. Next base: position 21,399 of record JAJAGP010001937.1, read on the forward strand.
TGGTACACTTTATCTGATGACTGAACGCATTGCCTGGGGTCCAGAGGGAAAGGATCGCTTCACAGTCAGTCACCCATATGCCGACATTCGCTGTGAGTGACGTCTGTAGCTCACTTATTATGTTTATCAGTTTTCCGGAACTAATCTGCAGTGTTGTCATTTGTTTAAGATGTTTTACATCTCTTGATTACTTCAGGTCAGAAGATCAGTCCTGATGGAAAAGCAAAGATCCAGCTTCAGTTGGTACTACACACAGGAGAGAGCACCACCTTCCACTTCACTAATGAAAGCACAGCTCTGAAAGACCGAGAGGCTGCCAAAGATTTATTGCAACAGCTCCTGCCCAAGTTTAAAAAGAAAGCTAACAAAGAACTAGAGGAGAAAAATAGGTGAGGATATTACACAGTCTGAAAATCGCATGCAGTTTTAAATCCTTCTTGTTGTCAGGTAAGAGTTATTCGTTTTTTCTTGCAAGTGCTGTCAAGTCGTCTGAGTCCTGGTCACCATATGGATAATGCTTCTCTCAGATATTCGCTTTGGGTCTACAGGCTAGTTCCTGACCCTTCCTCTTTCTGTCAGCTGTTTCAAACAGTTGATTCAGTGAGTTGGTTCTTCTCCTGATATGTCCAAAATCATACAGCTTAAGTTTGTTTACCTGGTCTTGGCATCGTCTCGATTCCTCTCGGTCGTCGACATATGTATTTTATTTCTTGACTGCTGTTTGCATTGTTCATTTTTAATTCCCGTCTGCAAGATCTGTCTACCTCTTGTAATTCTGCTAAATCGCTGGTGGTGTTGGTGCTCTTACCAGTGTTTTCTTCACACTGATCTGAAGTCCCACCATCTTCTGATTAGGTCTGCTAATGCATATCTTTGGAATGTGGGAGTAAACTGGAGTACTCTGAAGAATCCTACAAAGGCACAGGGAGAACTGCCTGAGCTGGGACTCTAACCCAGGTCTCTGAAGCTGCGAGGTGACACTGCTAACCACTGCACCAATGTGCAGCCAAATCCTCAGTCATCGTCACCCAATCTTATTCCTCTTATATGCATGACATGCAGGTTGAACAGCTATAGTTATTGTACCCACTCATGTCTAACTCATTTGGCAATGTGGAGCCTTTGTTTGTCTGCATTCTTTAGGTTTGTCAGGTTGTCTGAACGTGGCTCAATTTGTCTCAAACTGGACATGTTATACAAGCTCACATTTATTCTGGTTTCCTATGTGTGGTATTGGGTTACAGTTAATAGACTGGGATACTAATAATTTTATCTATTCATGTTGCTTGAATATTTGAATGATATTTATGAAATGTGAGAATTTTGGTATTTGTCACCTGTGAGAGACCATCTTTGGCCCATGTAGCCTACCACTTACAATATATTGTTTTGGTTTATTCAGAAAAACAAAAGAAGGCTTTGTGTATATTGACTGTTGACATAATGTACTAAAACTATGACAACACGCATAACTTTTGTGTTTTGTTCTTCATACAGCTTTTGTATGAAGAGCAAGCTTAGACCGCAAAGCCCAGTGTTTTAGATTGAGTTCATATTTTCATAGTGGACCATTTTTATGATCAATATAGATTGATATTAAAGAGAGAATTTATTTCTACAGATTGTAAACATTTTTGTGCATTAAGCACCAATAAGCTGTTATAAATGAATTCATTGGTAGCCTAGTGGTTAAGGTACTGGACTTTGGACCAGAAGGTCCATGGTTCAAATTTCACCTCTGCCAAGCTGCCACTGTTGGGTCCTTGAGCAAGACCCTTAACCCACAATTGGATTGTAAGACTGTACCAATTGTAAGTCGCTCTGGATAAGGGCGTCTGCTAAATGCTGTAAATGTAAATACATAATTAGGAGAGATGCTTATCACACTCACTCCACTGAGTGGATAGGGTGTGATAGTTACACTTGTAAGGAATTGGTGTTGCTTGGTTGGTCAATTGGTCTGGCAGTTGAAGTCATTTTAATCTTTTGACATGTTTTGCCGTTTGACTGCTCCTAGAGTTGCAAGAAAGTAAAGTAGGTGAAACAAAAGGGGCGACGGAAATTTTCACATAACGTCAAGAAAAAAAATGTTTTCTGTTTTTCAAGTGTGGTTTTTCATAGGTACTTAGTTGTTTTCAGTTTTACAGCATCAGCTTGATATCGATGGGCTTCAAATGAGGCTACTCCAATATGGAACAGCCAGCAGGCCGTGTTGGCTATTTTTCATCTTCTGTTGATAATAGTGCATAGACAGTTCTTTTGTCCTTCTGTTTCCCCAGGATGTTGCAGGAAGATCCTGTACTGTTCCAGCTCTATAAAGATCTGGTAGTGAGTCAGATTATCAGTGCCGAGGAATTCTGGTCCAATCGATTGAAACTGACGTCAGTAGATCACTCCTTCGCCAACAACAACAAGCAGGAAGTGGGAATATCAGCGGCCTTCCTGGTAAGCGCAAAAAACACAACCAAAAGATCAATAGCATGATTCAGACTGGACATTCCATATTGGAGGACAGCTGAAATACCCCAATTCTAAGTCTTGCTCTGGTTACAGGCGGACATCAGACCGCAGACAGATGGCTGTAATGGCCTGAGATACAACCTCACCTCCGACATCATTGAATCAATCTTCAGAACATATCCTGCGGGTAACATTTATACAAGTCTTCAGGACTACCAAAGTGTTGTAACTATTAACAGAACTACTTCTCCATTTATGTTTCTATCCAGAGCTGCTCTATCTTGCTATGTAGTTCTAGAGGCTCCAGTGTGATGTGCTTTATATTTTCAGATATGTAAAGACAACCTGTGCTGATTTTAATTCTCATTTTTTGCAGTTAAACAGAAGTATGCTGAAAATGTGCCTCACAGCATGACTGAGAAAGAGTTCTGGACACGATTCTTCCAGTCACATTATTTTCACAGAGATCGCATCAACACTGGCCAGCAGGATATCTTTTCCGAGTGCGCTAAACAGGACGAGAAGGGTAACCTCTCAGTATATTGTTTCTGAAACATGAAATGTGTACATGTTTATGAACGTGAAGGCATTCATAAAAAAAATCCATGGATGTCAGTATAGAACTGAATGTAGTACTGGAGAATATTAATAGCTGTTCACTCATAAAACAAAAGAACTGCCTTCCAGGGATGTGGAACAGATTCACATCATGAATGTCTTAAAGGAGAGCATGACATTAGTCTGGAGGAACACCGACTGAATAGGGAACATCATTTGACATGGTTTGAAATGAATGGGATAGCCAACTAACCACATTTAAGTAATTTTTGCTTCTTCAGTTGCAATGTGATTTTATGCATCTGTGCACCATATGGATTATGAACCTGCAATATTTGATGCAGTTATAAGATATTGTAAAGTTTGAATAAAAAAAATAATAGTATAATCATAGGTAACAATTTTATACCTGGAACAGAAACTGTTGTTTCAAACCCTGTTCTTTTTTCCATGCATTTTTTGGGCAGGTTTAAAATCTTTGGTTGTTCAAGGTGTAAAGAACCCCATGGTGGACCTTCAGTCCTTAGAGGACAAAACATTGGATGAGGTAATGGTAAAAGCAGTACAAGCATTCTTGTATCTTGTATGGTAGCTAGGTTACCATCCTAAAATGGGCATTGTTCCAATACTGTGTTACTAATCGTCTTTCTCTTCAAATTTCGTCTTTCTTCCTCAGGGCTATGGCTCCATTACAGTCGCCTCCACTTCCAACTCCAATAAAACAGTAAAGGAAAATAGCAACTCTGCCATTATTAAGCGTTTCAACCATCACAGTGCAATGGTGTTGGCAGCTGGCCTTCGCAAAGGGTGAGCATTTGGAGGAGTATGTGGGGCAATGCCAGTGAAAGTCAGGACACTTAAAGACAGCTGGTCCGATTTGACTGTAATGATAATACCAGAGCTTTTAATTAGATTAGGCTGTTAAAATGATTTACCCATCAAACAGGGCAAACAAGGTCAGGAAAACCTGGTCTCCCAATAAAGCAGTGAAGTAAACAGTCCAGTGTGTACTAAGCAAGGACATAACTCCTGAAATGCACAGTCTGGTAATTCCACTACCCAAACAGATTTTGTTAATCATATCAAACGATGCCAGGTTTTAGTAGTTGTGAAGCAGCATAGAAATCAGTTAACTGTGCTGTAGTCCAGTCCATATTGTGCGGACTTGCTTTAGAACTATTACAAGTTATTTGTTCTGAGGATTTTGGTTCCATTTAATGTTTTTATAATCTTAACATAGGTCATAGGCCATATGTCTGTATGTGTATACATTATATATATGTCATAGACATAGGTCTAAAGCTTAAACGTTTGTCTGAACAAATGTGAATCTGACACACAGTGATAAGAAGCTTTGTCACTTTGACTGAAATCCAGTAAATATATGGGACAGCATAGATTTATGAGTAAAGGGCAAAGTATCAGTATCAGTAAGAGCAAAGTATATCTGATCATTTCAGATATGAGGGGGGACAGAGGGAGGGAGGAGGGAGGAGGGGGGACAGAGGGTGGAAAAGCGGGGGGGGGGG
>JAJAGP010001937.1:26045-146637 GCA_025084515.1 Ancistrus triradiatus
GGACGGAGGGAGAGAGAGGGGGACAGACGGACAGAGGAAGGGACGGGGGGGGAGAGAGAGGGGGACAGACGGACAGAGGGAGGGACGGGGGGAGAGAGAGGGGGACAGACGGACGGAGGGGAGAGAGAGGGGGACAGACGGACGGAGGGGACAGACAAAGTCCCATGAAGCTGGTTGAAAAATGCTTATCTGAACAGTTTTGAATTCATAATTCTGTGTTGTTTGTACATTTTCATCTGTTCACTGTTGTACTAAAATGTTGAACTGGAAAAAAATTAGAGTACATGTATAAAACAAGCATCCAGACTTGTCCAGAACTGTAGTTGAACCTGCTGACATGTGTGAATACAATCATGTGTCTGCAAACAGGGATGCAACAAATGACCAGACCGGAGACACCACTGATGGGAATTCCAGAGACTCGGATTTCTTCCAGCCACCAGTCAAAAAGGTTTGAAATGATCCATTGCATTTGTTGTGTTAGGGCAGTTTGATCTTCTGTAGCACTTGTAAAAATGATTGTTCTTCTGTTGTGTGTTTTGCTTTCTCAGGTGAAACTGCAGGAGGCTATCGAGTATGAGGACTTGAAGAATGAAAATGGGCCAAAAACAATAGCGCTGAATCTAAAGAAATCTGACAGGTACAATGAATCGAGCTCCATTCCTGCCTTATACCTGTAACATGGAAGCGACAAGCTATCAGGTAGAATAATTGAATGAAGTCGCTTGCGAAATAATTCAATTCCCAGCGAATGATTCCCTGTGCGTTCTATCTAATCCTGTATTGCCGCAAATGTGATGTTGCTTGAATTGTGATGACTTGCCGTTAGGGTTGTGTACCGGGGTTCTTAACGATTCCAAATTTTGATTCCAAAATGGTGAAAAACTGTGCCAAATGATTACGTGTAAATCTCTTATATAGTTCGACTTCAAAAGTAATCACTTTTACATGTGGCTTTTTCTTTCCCATTCTTAAACCTGTTGATTAAAAAGCTTAACATGGCTTAATGTACTAAAGCTTGAAACCTTGGAACACCAAACTTCTCTCAGTTACTACTGGACATAAGTACTCCCTGCTGAAATGATGAACATGTGACCCAATGGGAAAGTAATTGGAAAAGAAAAATGCTTAACATAAAATGAATACTTTCCTTTGTGATCACAGGTTTGTCATTTCAGCAGTGGAGAGTACCGTATAACCAGTATTAACTGAGAGAGGTTTGGTTTTCCTGTGTCACTGTTTTAGAACAATACACCATTTGTGCTTGGAGACTGCAGGCAGTTGAACACGGTTCACTGCTGAAGCTCAATATCCTGCTGATGTCTTGGATATTTTGCCACCTGCTTTACAACAGAGCAATTTTCCACACATTTTGCATTTAGTCTTTCCTTTTGCTCTCAAAGCGGAGCCAAACTTTTGAGTGCTTTTGATCGTCTAGCTTCTCCTAAAGCTCCAGCACAGCATGTCAGAACAAAACTCCATGATGACGTATGTGATTACATGACGTACCGGTCTTGGGAGATAGACGCCTCCATAATACAGACATATTTTTGCACTAATTAAGGCTATTTGAAGCATGAATGCGTTAGAGGGAACTGATACATGGAATAGAAATTCTTTTTTTTTTTTTTTTTTAAACAGGTACCCAGTTCTTTGGAATTTGTTTGATATCTAACCCTACTTGCTGTATATTAAATCTGTTGACATGACACAGATGAAGCCCAGCACATCTTTGGAAATAATGTACATTAGTTGTCATTCTGTAGAATGCCATGGATTGGTTGGGATTGCTCTTAACTGTTGTGAGGGTTTTTTTCTTTCTTCTAATTTGTTGTTGCACGATCTTCATGACTATTTTTCAGGTATTCCCATGGCCCCGTTCCCCTGCAGTCCCATCATTACTCCACAAGTCAGGACATCATCAACTCTGTCAACTGCATCCAAGAAGAGATCAACTGCTACAGACCCTGCCTTACTCGGGTACACTATTAGAAAAGCTGTGTATTTGGTGTATTTGTTAGCTGTATAATTAATTCTATATTTTTGCCATGTATGCTAGCAGAATGAATGAGGTTTTGTGCTAATTTCATTTTTGTCATGCTTTGCATTTCAATGGACCTTTACTGGATATAAAATTCTGTCTGTTATGGGACACAAGTTATGTATATTTATAGTATAATCAAACATGGCTGGTAAGCAAGATGGTCGTTCAGTCACTTTAGGCTTCTACTTTTAGTTACGTTCGGTGTACAAACAATGAAATAGTTAAGCACAGTTATTATATTAGTATACTAATCGTCAACTTCTTTCACGATTGTGACAGGCCTATTTGCAACTATTTTCAAGCTTGTAGGCAGACAAATTAAATTTGTGTAACTTTATATTTGTATTGTTCATTAAATTTGTAGTTTATCAGTCTGTGTATACATTATTACACTGTTATTTAGCACACAGGCCTACTAAAATAGTGGAGGGGATATTAAAACAGGCATTTAAATCGTTAATCGCAATTATTTGCATGTCAGTTAATCGTCAGCTAAAATGTCATGCTAGGGACAGCCCGATTTGTTAAATTTTTATTTATTTATTTATTTTTAATTGCATAGACCTGTTGATATAAAATGTAAGTTCATTCAGAGTGTGGCCACAATCTTTGTATACTATGTATGAATCAATTCTAAACAATGTAGTTAAGCACGAATTGGATGAAATGCTGTACTTTACTGATACAAATCACACTGCTGCAGACCTATAAGTTTTGGTCAAGCTTGTTTTTATTATTATTTTCTTAAGCTCCTTTTGATCAGTCCAAATGCTTTTTTTTTTCTATTTTTCTTCTTTCTGAAAAAAGAACCCACTGTTATTCTGGTTGTTCTGTTAGGTGATGTCCAGCAGTGCAGCTAGCTCAGCCATCACAACCCTTTCTCCTGGAGGAGTATTAATGCAGTCTGGAGGCCAACACACAATTAGTCGTAAGTTAATTATGCACACAGTATTTCTTGGAACTGTTTTGCTTGTTTTTCTGAACATACAGCATTCGATAAACCCTGGGCTATTTGTGCTTCTAATTACAGAGGCATAGGCAGTGGCATATGCACTTAGGAAATGTGACAAAAAATGTTATTTGGTATAATGTAGATGGAAAAATAAGTAAATGGAAAATAAATGAATGAAATACCATAGCACTGTGGGATTTTTTTGCATTTACAAATACTCAAAACAAAAAAGTTAATGTGTCTGTGTGTATGTGCGTGTCTGTAGAGTTGGTGCCTGTTGATGTTCAGAGTGAACTGAAGCACTTGTACACAGCGTCAGGGGAGCTACTACGACACTTCTGGTCATGTTTTCCTGTCAACACACCCTTTTTGGAAGAGAAGGTACGGATGTGTTACAGGATTTTCAGGGATTGCTGCAACAGTGCCTGTCTGCATACGCCACGTTCCAAATTATTATGCAAACTGGATTTAAGTGTCTTAAAAATTAAATGTGTTTTTTTTTTTTTTTTTTCCTTCAATTTTTCAACTCATGGATGGTATTGTGTCTCAGAGCTCTTTGGATCACTGAAATCAGTCAGACACCTGTGATAATTAGTTTGCCAGGCGAGCCCAATTAAAGGAAAACCACTTAAGGAGGACGTTCCGCATTATTAAGCAGGCCACAAGTTTCAAGCAGTATGGGAAAGAGAAAGGATCTCTCTGCTGCCGAAAAGCGTCAAATAGTGCAGTGCCTTGGACAAAGTATGAAAACGTTAGATATTTCATAAACTTAAGCCTGATCATCGTACTGTGAAGAGATTTGTGGCTGATTCCGAGCAAAGACAGTGTAGTTCGAGGCATACTTAGGAAGCCTTCTGCCAGACAAATTCATCGGATTAAGAGAGCAGCTGCTAAAGTGCCGTTACAAAGCAGCAAACAGGTATTTGATGCTGCTGGTGCCTCTCGAGTCCCGTGAACATCAAGGTGTGGGATCCTCCAGAGGCCTGCAGTTGTGCATAATAAACCTATTCGGCCACCCCTAACCAATGCTCACATGCAGTGGGCCCAGACATGCATGAAGACTAATTTTCTAACAGTCTTACATTTACAGCATTTAGCAGACGCCCTTATCCAGAGCGACTTACAATTGATACAGTCTTACAATCCAAGCTATTGTGGGTTAAGGGCCTTACTCAAGGACCCAACAGTGGCAGCTTGGCAGAGGTGGGATTTGAACCCTGGACCTTTTTGTCCATAGTCCAGTACCTTACCCACTAGGCCACAGTCTTGTTTACTGATGAGTGTCATGCAACCTTGGGTGGTCCACATGGATGGAGTAGTGGATGCTTGGTGGATGGCCAGCATGTCCCAAAAAGGCTGTGATGTCAGCAAGGTGGCGGCATGTTTTGGGCCAGGATCAAGGGGAGAGAGCTGATAGGCCCCTTTAGGGTACCTGAAGGTGTGAAAATGACCTTGGCAAAGTATATAGAGTTTCTGACTGACCAATTTCTTCCATGGTACAAAAAGAAGAGCCATGCCTTCTGTAGCAAAATCATCTTCATGAATGATGATGCACCATCTCGTGCTGCAAAGGATACCTCTGTCATTGGCTACTATGGGCATAAAAGGAGAGAAATTTGTGGTGTGACCCCCATCCTCCCCTGACCTTAACCCTATTGAGAACCTTTGGAGTATCCTCAAGCAAAAGATCTATGAGAGTTGGAGGCAGTTCACATCAAAACAGCAGCTCTGGGAGGATATTCTGACATCCTGCAAAGAAATTCAAGCAAAAACTCTAAACAAGTCCAATGGATGCAAAAATTGTGAAGGTGATATCAAAGAAGTATTTATGGTAACATGTAACTTGGCCTGTTTTTGATTGAAATGGCTTTTGATTTCAGTAAATATGACCGCCTAATGGTGCAAATTCAACAAATTACCAATTTCAGTTCTTTACAACCTACAAAATGTTTTGAAACTCTGTTATGCATAATCATTTGGAACAGAGCATTTTCACTTTTTTTATTTTTGAAAAGAATCCTGTTCTCATTGGGAGGTTTGTTCAATAAAATTCGATTTACACTCTAATGGTTGATGACGAAAATTATACTGACTGTCATTTACATCCACCATTTAGGAAAATCAGAGAAAAATATAATTTGCATAATAATTTGGGACGCGGTCTATTATCGTATTACCAGTGTGTCCTGAGAGTTGCCCTGGGAAGATTTTGTTCTTGTAGAGGATGATATTGTGTTCAGTGTTAATAGCATTGTTATGGTGAGTTGTGGTGGTGTTACTTTATATAGTTGTGTGATTTCATGCTTTGAGTGAATAGTTTAATAAACAGACAGTTTCATATTTTAAAGAGCATTATGTTGCATTTCATTGCTTTTGGAACATTCAATTGATATTGGTGTTTCTCTCTGGCAAAGGTGGTCAAGATGCGGTCCAATCTGGAGAAATTCCAGTCAACAAAGCTCCACCCATTCCAAGAGAAGATCAAAAGGGAGTATTTAAGCACCAATGTAATTCCATTATTCTATTTATTCACTTATTTTCATATATCTCTAAGCTGTAATTCAGTCTGTTGTGTCAGTTCATGGTTCAGTTTTGACTTCTTTATGTAATCGCTTGTGAATTCTTGATGTCACCTGCACATATGACAAACCTAAGACAAACCGGGTGACTCAAGGTATTGAGTACATTACCTAAAACCTTATCACATAACTGATCTTCCTAACTGGATTTGAATAAGTCAGTTTTGATGTCTTCCATAGCTATGTACACAGATCATACGGTACCTCGAGTTCATTTTGTGCATCTGGAGGTTTTAAGAGGTGTAAAGCCACTAGGGGGCAGGTCAGGGTTAAAACATTTGTCAGTCTAAACAGCTTTGGAAGCTTGTTCTGATTTGGCATGGGTTGTCTCCCACATGAAGACTGTACTTTGTACTAGATTAATGAAGGTATAAAGTAGGCCATTTTAGCCACAGAAAGTGTTCTGATGAAAATGGTGGAGGAAAAAAAAAAAAACAAGGATCGAAATATTTGACATAAAGGTTGATGTCAAGCTTGGAAAGATGAAGACTAGTAGTGATTTGAGAGATGGCTGTGTTTTCACCGTGTGGCATTGTTCTCATTGCTCATATTTGTACCGCGCCCTAGGGATACTGAAAAAATTTACATGTTTTAATCAAATATAATGTAAAACCTTGCATGCACTTTTGCTGCTTTTAGCCACATTTTTACATTATTATTTTGATATTCACAGCTTACTGGCCACCTAGAAGAGATGTTACAAGCTGCCTATAACAAGTTCCACGTCTGGCAGACACGGCGCATGCTGAGAAAAACTTGAAGGAAGAGGGTGCAAGCCATTTGATTTTCAAGAGGAGAAGGACTAGAGTGGAAAATGGTTTTAAAAAAGGAGACGGAACAGACTCTTCAGACTCTTCTTTTAGACCAGCTTGGCTGATCCACCATAGTTGCGAGTGATTGTGGGTGGCTTTCTCTGTGCCTTGATGTACAGGATGGTCCATGTGTAGATGGATGACCCACAGTAACTGTATTTTCACTTACTCTCTTATTTGGTTTGTCCTGTTGTACTTTGTTCTCTTTCTCTGTCCCTTGCTTTGAGTGAGTAAGATGTCAGACGTTCTGGTCAAAATTGGAATCAGATCTTTGGACAGTGTTCCAATGTTTGACGAAACTTTGGACTTAATACCAGAGGAAGTATTCTCAGGAACTAAAATGTGTATTGGAAATGACTTGGTGAGGTGAATTTTATATGGCACACAGCACATGACTGTACTCTTTAAAATGCGTCATGGCAGTACAATGCAGTATGACTCTGTAGAGACTTTGGGCTTATTGAAAACCCAGAAGCTCATGACGGAGCAGGAATATAAATAAAGCAATACTGTAAAATAGTGTTGTGCAATAGACTTTTACTGGATATAAAATTCTGTCTGTTATGGGACATAAGTTATCTAATGGAACTGAGTAGTGTTGGGTTTTGCTATTTATATTTACAGCATTTAGCAGACGCCCATATGCCTGGATAACAGCGCGACTTACAATTGATACAGTCTTACAATCTAAGCATAAACTCAAGGACCCAACAGTGGCAGCTTGGCCGAGGTGGGATTTGAACCCTGGACCTTTTGGTCCATAGTCCAGTACCTTATCCTCTATACTACCACAGTCCTCGTGTTCTATAGCATTGTTATTCAGCATGTGCTTTCATTTAACTTCTTGTTTTAAGAGGTGACCCAGAAGTGGGCGCTGTCACTTCGCAGCTCCAGTGTCCCAGGTTCGAGTCCTGGCCTGCGTGCTGACTGTGGAGTTCTCCCTGTGTCTTTGTGAGTTTCCTCTATGTAATCTGGTTTACTCCCACAATCCAAAGAGGTGTGTTAGATACGTTGCCATCTTTAAAGAGTCCCAAGTGCTATGTAAACGACACTCACTCTGTCTAGGACTGATTCCTGCCTTGCACCCTGTACACCCTTGAATTTGATCACGCTGACATGGAAAAGGATTGTGTGTTTTGGGGAAGTTCAGTAGTTTAGGGGGATGGGCAAAATGATCTGTGTCACAGTGAGACGGCCAAACGTGAGTGTCTGGACTTTCTTTTAGTAGATATTATACCATTTTTGGAATCAAATACAGTGGGGCAAAAAGTATTTGTCAGCCACTGATTGTGCAAGTTCTCCTACTTAGAAAGATGAGAGAGGTCTGTAATTTTCATCATAGCTACAATTCAACTATGAGAGACAAAATGAGAAAAAAAATCCAGGAAATCACTTTTTAGGATTTTTACAGAATTTAATCGTAAATCATGATGGAAAATAAGTATTTGGTCAATAACAAAAGTTCAACTCAATACTTTGTAACATAACCTTTGTTGGCAATGACAGAGGTCAAACGTTTCCTGTAAGTCTTCACCAGGTTGGCACACACTGTAGCTGGTATTTTGTCCCATTCCTCCATGCAGATCTCCTCTAGAGCAGTGATGTTTTGGGGCAACACGGACTTTCAACTCCCTCCACAAATTTTCTATGGGGTTGAGGTCTGGAGACTGGCTAGGCCATTACAGGACCTTGAGATGCTTTTTATGGAGCCACTCCTTTGTTGCCCGAGTGGTGTGTTTAGGATCATTGTCATGCTGGAAGACCCAGCCACGTTCCATCTTCAATGCTCTCACTGATGGAAGGAGGTTTTGGCTTAAAATCTCACGATACATGGCCTCGTTCATTCTTCCCTTAACACGGATCAGTCGTCCTGTCCTGACAGAAGAGGTTCTTAAAGAAGAAGTTACAGATCTGTGAGTGCCAGAAATCTTGCTTTTTTTGTGGGTGACCAAATACTTATTTTCCACCATGATTTACAATTAAATTCTTTAAAGATCCTACAATGTGTTTTGCTGGATTTTTTTTCTCATTTTGTCTCTCATAGTTGAAGTGTACCTATGATGAAAATTGCAGACCTCTCTCACCTTTCAAAGTCAGAGAACTTGCACAATCAGTGGCTAACTAAAATACTTTTTGGCCCACTGTATTCTTTAGTGTACTTGGAGATATTCTGAGGAAACGGTTAATGCAATAAATGGTTTGGTGGTAAAATAGCTAATGAAATTACTGGACTACAACAGGAGCGAAAGCTTTCTCAAATGTTATCTTGCTAGTTTTGCTACCGTACATTTACATCGTGCCAAACCTGTTGTGGAATATTATCTTCTTATACCATAGTGCTGTTTAATACTTAATTCTGATTAGTTAGAAGCATAGCATAGCATGGATATCTCTGACTAAATGCTGGTTTCAGACTAAACTGCTTATATCTGATACAACATCACTGTCATCACAACATGTCTGTGTGGTCAGTTGGCTTTGTCCCACCAAAAATATGCCATGGGAGATGTGCATCATGGATGTGCAGCTGATAAATCTAGCAGGTTTGTAATGCTGTCTTGTCAATATGGACCAAAACCTCTGAGGACTGTTTCCAGAACCTTGTTTGACTGTTATGAAGAACTAAGGTAGTTCTGAAGTCAAAATAGGATCCAACCTGGCACTGGCAAGGTGCACCTAATGAAGTGGCAAGTGTGTATGTGATTTGTTTAATGGATGCTGGATGCTTTTGTTTTACTTTGTAGTAATATTTAAAAATATGTAAAAAATACTTTGTAGAACGTCCAAAAAATATAATTCTAGATTTTGGCCAGGGATGGTAGAGGGCGTAGAAAAGCAATTCACCATGAGGATGATAACCTCAGTACTCACAAAGCCTGAGGTTGATTAGCTAACACCATATTCCACCAAGCTTTACTCCTTAACTTTAAGGAACGTTCTGACACGCTCTCTGGTTTCCTCTAGAATGTAACTGGAAGGATCTAATAACATTTATGAACAGAAATATAACCATTTAGCATTGTGTACGTGAGTTTGCCCAGTCTTTGAACGCTGTGGAATGCAATCTATATGGCTTTTATGCAGTCTTCTCAAAAAGTGAAGCCGTTTTATTAGAGCTTCTGACAGTAGTTTGAGATGTGAATAGAGGGTTTGTATAAGAAATGGGAAATGTAATTTGAGCTTTGCCGGATGATGCGCTGGACCCTAGTCTCTGGAGCATCTCATATAGCAATCGATACAAAGCCAGCCACAGAGTCTCAGCACTGTGTTGTTCCGCTTCAGTCTGTGCGCCCTGTTTATTAAGGATTTTATCCTGTCAGTAGTTTTTTTGTTTAAACTTTAGTGTGTGAATGTATGTTGGACACTAACAGACACTATTTTGTGTAGCGAGGGAAGCTATTGTAAAATGATCTTAACGGTGAAATCATCGCGTTTTGGAGTGCAGCGTACAGCCGCGGAATGAGTGCCAGCTGCTTCATGCAGTGCCCCACCACTTTCTCTTTCGCCTTCGCTGCTATGATTGGTCCGCGGTCAACCCTTAGCGCAATATCATTGGTGAATTGTCTGTGAGGACGAAATACTAGCCAATCACATGTGCGGAGGCGGGCAGAGTTGGAATACGGGTGTGCAGTACGAGCTGGGAGTGGAGTGGGGATTCTGTCGGTCAAAGTGAAACAGTGCGGCAGTTGATGGAGGAACAAGCGCTAGTTCAAAACTTCGAAACGCGGAACTGGCAGCGTCAACCGTGAAAGAAAAAAACTTCCGAAACTTGGATATGAGCAGTTCTGTGTGGTGCAAAAAGGTAGGAAGATTGTCTGTATTCATTTGTCAGACTTAACGCTTTTAAGTTCAATTGACAGCTGCATAGAGTGGAGAGGACATCATTTTGAACCTGGTTTAAGTTGGTCGTAATGAGTAACTTAGTTATTTAAAGAGCTTGGTATCTATGCGAACACTTTATTACAAAATATTGTTACAGTTGCTGGGTTATAACGCGTGGTATCTCTATGTAATCTGTAATTGGGCTAAGTAACTTAACTGAATTATGCTGCGTTCATGTGCGGTCGGAAATGGTGTAAATACAGTGGCTGTGCACAGGAATGTGTCACACTTAGGAAAATGAGTCCTTACTAGGCTTTGCGTTACTAAACTTTGCTCGATTGGTATTACTCAGGAAAAGACAATGGTAGATTGTTTATGTTTTTGTTTAACTTTTAGTTCTCACCGATTTAGAAGCCGTACCAGTGTAATTGTTGTACTCGTTAAGGCGTGTTTCACAACGACGAAGGAATTAATGCGTTAAGTATTGGGACAGTTCTACATGTGGGATTAACACCAAAGTAGATAATAAACACCAACGTTAGGTTCACTTGAATATAGATTTTACGATGTTGGAATGGGATTGGGAGCATATGAATGCGGCGTTGGCTCTTCTCCTTGCCGTAAGTCTCGTGACGCTCAGCCGCTGCCTGCACTAGAAGTTACGTGTTCATCTGTTACTGTGCCCTCACTCAAAGTACGCTTTTTGCAGGCAGCTCATGGCTAAAATGTATCTAAGCGCTGGAGGTTGAGGTTGAAGGGCTTGGCTGCGCTTTCTGTTGCTGCACTGCTGGAATGTGTGCGTGATGAGTCCGCTATTGTTATGGTTCATAGCCCTGGTCATGTAGGATCTTATGACCAAGCCCACCTCTGCAAATCATCAACATCAAACCTCAAAGCACGTTGCTACACGTAAAGCAAATGTGGCCAGATGTGGTCATGCTTTCCCAATTGCACTTAATCACGTGACGTTCACTCTTCATCTGTATATTTGTTCGGTAGGGTACTAGATAAACATTAGGCTCCATGACTTGTGTTTGAGGACGTGGAACAGTGTGTAAGTGCTGTATTAACAGGAGTTTGAGTTCAAATCACATCCCTATCATGCCACCAGGACTGGGCCTTTGACCAAGACCTTTAACCCTCATTTGCTTACCCTATCTGTAAATGAATAAGGATGTCTGCTAAGTGCTGTACACTGAAGCTACAACATTCAAACCACTGGTTGGCGCTGTGATAATCAGAGGAACATGCAGTACTTTGAAAACGATTAGATTAGATGTACCATTGTTTTAGAAATGGTACAATGGCCATGTGTAAATACTTCTCAGTCTTTTTTGTTAAAATGAAACCATAAAATACTGAAAATTTGTATGCAGTATTAAAAAAAACTGATAACAAAAAATGGGAAAGAACAGGTTCTATAGGCTGTAGTGGTAAGTATTTAGTGTGACCTTCCCTTACACTTGAGCAGTAGCACCATCTGACAGCTTCAGCCTGATAAGTTGACACTTAGAAACTTAAAATATCAGGAAAAGGAATGGAATAACAGATGATAGATTATTATTATTATTATTTAAAAAAATTACTTAACCAGAAAACCCCAGGAAGAATTGTTGAGAATTAATAGGTACATTTTTGACATTAATTTGATTACTGATAGAAAATAATTTGAGTAGAAAGGTGACATTTATTATTAAGACCTTTACACAGTGAGCAGTAACCTGACGTCTCTGTATCCTTGAGTTTGTGGGATTTCTTTGACAGGTTCTTTAAGTTTGCATTTGCAGCCGGATCTCTAGCTATAGAAATAATTATTGACAAAAATCTACATGTCATAATTACCATTAGCAGCACTGCTGAGTTTGAGCTGATCATGTCTATAATTGGTATTTTTGATCTACTTGTGATTGTGAACGCCTGATTTTAGCAGTTTGGAAGTTATGATATCAATGTGATCCTATATGTAAAGATGTTTACCACATTGGTAAGTTAATTATAAAGATAAATGCAGTTAAACAGTTATTATTGTCCTTAACTTCCTTGTGAGAGTCAGATGGTTAAAAAGATCACTTGTGACATAATGGATCTGACTGGTCTGATTTATATTTGAGTTCATGAGCATGATGTAATTATGTTATTGATCATGTTCTCTAACCTGCTGCTCTGTGAGCACTTCGTACAGTAAGTTGGACGTTCTGTCTCCCTTGGTCTTTGTAGGTTTAAAATATATGTTGCAGACTGGTTTTGTGCCCATGGGCTTAAATTAATTCCATATTTCACTTCTTGCGTGTCCTTTCTCTACAAGCCATGATCGGTCTTCAAAAGCGCTGGTATTAACAGCCATTAACTCTCCGTTTTCTCTTCTGCTTCACCTTGTTTACCAACAGGGAGAGGCAGATACTGCACACATACTGCCACCGTATGGCACATCGATGCAACTACAGACATACAGCCCTGAAACCAAAACAGCCATTTTTAAAAGTACTGGTACTAATAAAATAAGGTATCCTACCATTATTTTTATGGGAAGGTACCGCGATACTTTTCTAGTATCGGTATACTGTGCAACACTAGTCTGACTTAAGATACCTTTGCCACAATAAAACACTACTATGTTAACCAAGCCAACTAGCCATGTCTGATAAACAGCCATAAATGAACCTTTATCATTAATACAGTTGCAGTCTTCTCCTTGTGGAATAGAACCTTCTCAGTAACGTCAGTTGTCTCTGCCTCGCTCAGTGAAACATGAGAAATACATTTTTTTGGTATCTTTATTTTACTTGCACAGCAATTTTCAAATGTTTAAGCTCACCTTGGTTGCACTCTCAACCCAAGATGATCTGTCCACTCTCGTCATCGTGTTTGATAGGATTTATTAAACCAAGTACTTTTACAGCAAAAATCAATTTGTCTGACTCTTCATTGTTTGCAGATCAAGTAGTTCATGGTAGTGGTATTCAATGACAGCAGCTTCTAGCAGGATCGTACACGCTGCCACACTGAAAAAATTATTCATGAATAGTTTGAGGAACAAGATTAAGAGTAAAGGGTATTAACTTGGCCTCAATTCCCTAGATCTCAATTCATTTGAGCACCTGTGGGATGTGCTAGGCAAACAAGTCCGACCCATGGAGGCACCACCTCATAATTTGCTGGCCTTAAAGGACCTGTTGCTTCAACGTCTTGGTGCTGGATACCACTGGACACCTTTAGAGGTCTTGTGGAGTCCATGCCTCGATGGGTCAGAGCCTTGGTGGCACAAGGGAGACCTACACAATATTAGCGAGGTGGTTTTCATGTTATGGCTGATCGGTATAGCTGTGTAAATGCATGTGTACAGTGACAATCTTTGCCTTTCTTTTTCATCCATATTCCCCAGAGCTCATCAGGATGATTCCTGTGGTGCCTGAAACCTTCACTCATGTTTTGGCTGAGTTTGACAGTTTAGATCCATTAATCTCTGCCCTCCGCCTTGACTCAGGCAGACTCAAGGTAAAATAGCCTTTCATATTCTGGAATGATCGTTCATTTAATTTTGTGCATTCAGTTTCTACTTGTTTGTACAGTGGGGCAAAAAAGTATTCAGTCAGCCACCGATTGTGCACGTTCTCCTACTTAGAAAGATGAGAGAGGTCTGTAATTT
Source organism: Ancistrus triradiatus (assembly GCA_025084515.1). Lineage (NCBI taxonomy): Eukaryota > Metazoa > Chordata > Actinopteri > Siluriformes > Loricariidae > Ancistrus > Ancistrus triradiatus. The sequence continues at coordinate 39,901 of JAJAGP010001937.1, forward strand.
TCATCATAGGTACTCTTCAAGTATGAGAGACAAAATGAGATAAAATCCAGGAAATCACATTGTAGGATTTTAGAGAATTTAATTGTAAATCATGGTGGAAAATATTTGGTCACTCACAAACAAGCAAGATTTTTGGCTCTCACAGACCTGTAATTTCTTCTTTAAGAAGCTCTTCTGTCCTCCACTCATTACCTGTATTAATGGCACCTGTTTGACCTGGTTATCTGTATAAAAGACACCTGTCCACAGCCTCAAACAGTCAGACTCCAAACTCAACCATGGCCAAGACCAAAGAGCTGTCGAAGCACACCAGGAAGAAAATTGTAGACCTGCACCAGGCTGGGAGAGTGAATCTACAATAGGCATTTACATTTACATTTACAGCATTTAGCAGACGCCCTTATCCAGAGCGACTTACAAAAGTGCTTTGTAATCTTCCTAGGAGATAGAACCTCATATTAACAATAGCTCAAGTACACAATCCAACTACAACCTGCTCATATCTGGTGTAGGGAATTGTTTTTTTTTGTTTTGTTTTGTTTTTTTTACTGGAGGATATGGCAGTTTTATTCACTCAAGTGCCTGGGTGAAGAGGTGGGTCTTTAGTCCGTCTCTTGAAGACAGCAAGAGACCAGCCATACGGACATCCAGTGGAAGTTCATTCCACCACCTGGGTGCCAGGACGGAGAAGAGTCTTGAAGCTTGTCTTCCTTTAATCTTACGTGGAGGCTCCAGTCGGGCCAAGATTGTATCTCGGAGGGTGCGAGGTACAGAACGTGGTTTGATCAGAGCTTGTAGGTAAGATGGCGCTGTTCCATTCTTGGCATCAAGGTTTTGTATCTGATGCGGGCAGCTACAGGGAGCCAGTGAAGTGAGCACAGCAGTGGGGTGACATGAGAAAATTTGGGAAGATTGAAAACCAGACGAGCCGCCGCATTCTGTATCAGTTGCAGGGGTCTGATTGTACGCATTGGAAGACCAGCCAGAAGAGCATTGCAGTAATCTAGTTTTGTTATAACAAGAGACTGGACAAGCACTTGGGTGGCTTCTGTGGAGAGGAAGGGTCGGATTCTTCTGATATTGTAGAGAAGGTACCTGCATGACTGGGTCAGTTTGGAAATATGAGCAGAGAAGCTCAGTTGGTTATCAAAGATCACTCCAAGGTTTCTTGCGTTCTCAGAAGGTGTGATGGAGGAGTTCACCTGGGAGATGGAAAGATCCTGATAAGGGGACCCTTCTGCAGGAATGAAAAGCAGCTCTGTTTTGCTGTGGTTTAGCTTCAAATGATGAGCTGACATCCACGATGAGATGCTCTCCAGACATGCTGAGATACGTGTTGAGGCAAGCAGGTTGGTGTGAATAAATCAACTGTGGGAGCAATTGTAATAAAATGGAAGACACATACAAGACCATTGATAATCTCCCTCGATCTGGGGCTCCACGCAAGATCTCATCCCGTGGGGTCAAAAAAATGATCCTGAGAACGGTGAGCAAAATCCCAGAACTACACGGAGGGACCTGATGAATGACTTGCAGACAGCTGGGACCAAAGTAACAAAGGCTACCATCAGTAACACACTATGCAGACAGGGACTCAGATCCTGCAGTGCCAGGTGTGCCCCCCTGCTTAAGCCAGTACATGTCCAGGCCCGTCTGAAGTTTGCCAGAGAGCATATGGATGATCCAGAAGAGGATTGGGAGAATATCATGTGGTCAGATGAAACCAAAATAGAACTTTTTGTGAAAAACTCAACTCGTCGTGTTTGGAGGAAGAAGAATGCTGAGTTGCATCCCAAGAACACCATACCTACTGTGAAACATGGGGATGGAAACATCATGCTTTGGGGCTGTTTTTCTGCAGAGGGGACAGGACGACTGATCCGTGTTAAGGGAAAAATGGACGGGGCCATGTATCGTGAGATTTTAAGCTAAAACCTCCTTCCATCAGAGCTGGGACCAAAGTAACAAAGCTAACATCAGTAACACACCACGCCGAGAGGGACTCAGCTCCTGCAGTACCAGGCGTGTCCCCCTGCCGTCTGAAGTTTGCCAGAGAGCATATGGATGATCCAAAAGAGGATTGGGAGAATATAATGTTGTCAGATGAAACCAAAATAGAGCTTTTTGGTAAAAACTCAACTCGTCATGTTTGGAGGAAGAAGAATGCGACAGCCCCAAAACATCACTGCTCTAGAGGAGATCTGCATGGAGGAATGGGCCGAAATACCAGCTACAGTGTGTGCAAACCTGCTGAAGACTTACAGGAAACGTTTGACCTCTGTCATTGCCAACAAAGGTTATGTTACAAAGTATTGAGTTGAACTTTTGTTATTGACCAAATGCTTATTTTTCACCGTAATTTTCAATTAAATTCTTTAAAAATCCTACAATGTGATTTCCTGGATTTTTTTTTCTCATTACAGACCTCTCTCATCTTACAGACCTCTCTCATCTCTCTCATTTTTGGAGAACTTGCACAATCAGTGGCTGACTAAATACTTCTTTGCCCCACTGTACATTCATGTATATCTGGCCATATGATGTTGATGTAAATGCAAGTGTATGTTTGCTATGTAAAGCATTTAAGTTAAAAAAATATGAATTGATCTTTGTTCTCAGTTATTTTACTTAATTTTCAGTTCACGTTCACCTGGGTGTTCAGGGACTCTAAAACAGCTATCCATAGTTTTTCACTGTAGTATAAATATGAAGTGATATATGGCCAATTTTTTTTGGTTTTGTTTTTGTTTTTCACTTTGGGGTAAATATGAAGTGATATGGCCAAACTTCTAAATATTTGACTCATCAAGTAGCCACCGACTTATTACTCAAACACTTGCGGGGCATTCTGCAAATCAAATATTGTTTGTTAAATTCTATTTAGCACTTGCAGAAGTTCCCACAAATGTGTTGCACTTGTAGGTTGCTGTGCCTACACCCCTCTGTCCAGTTCATCCCAAACTGGTTTGATGGGGCTTAAGTGTAGAAACTTTCATTCCCTGATTTGACGCTCTTATGTTCCTGTCTTCTAAGTAGTTCTGACATAGCCTGGGGTATCATTATCTTTCGGTAGGATGAACGTAATGCAGTGTAATCCTGCAATCATTCCCTTTCTTTCTTTTATGTCTTGTCTATGCCACAAGTAGTATCAACACCTAATGCTTTATCCCTTGTGCGTTTGGGTGTATTCGTACAGTGCACTTGCCTTGCAGTGTCAAGGAAATGGCTTGCTCTTGGCACTTCAGCAGGGGGCCTACACCTCATCCAGAGAGATGGGTGGAAACAGCGACTAATCCTCACACACAAGGTCTAAATTTCTCACATCCCTGTTAAGGTGTCTAATGATTTTGTATTTATTTTTACTGAACCATGATGGATAATGTTTGCTCCTTTTCTTCAGGAGGGCTCACTTACACATGTTGCATGTTGCCCTCATGATGACGACTTTATAGCTGTAACAACAAGGTATTTTTTTGTTGTGCCACCCTTTCAATCATGTGTTCTGTGCATGAGTACTTGTGTTTGTATTAATTAAAACACACATCATGTGTGTGTGTGTCTGTGCCTGTGTCTTCAGTGAGGGGTTAGTAGTGATATGGGAGCTACAGCTAGAGCGGCGGGGACGACCTGAGCGGGCTTGTGTGTCATGGGAGCACCGTGGCCAGGCTATAACAGCTCTGTGCTGGGACACGGTGGCACTACGTGTGTTCGTTGGAGATGCAGCGGGGAAAGTATCTTTTGTTCGTGCTGGATCTTCCAAAATTGGCAAGGTATGAGGGGATCATCATTTCTCATCTTTTAACTGGGTGAGTTTAGGAATTCTTTAGGGTCTAGCAGATCTACATCCTGACAGAGCTTTCTGGAGTGCAGACCTGTGGAAATAACCACCCCAAAGACGCTTCTATATATTCAGACAGAATCCTCACAGGACAATCATGGCAACACAATGTCATGTATAGTGTTTTATAAGTTGTGTGGTGATTGAATGCTTACTTAATGTGTTATTCTTTTGTATTTACAAAATATACAAGGACCGTGTCATGTTTGGTGGTAACTGCTTTATGTCATGCCCGGAAAGTTCCATGAAAGTGCAAAATATCAGTTTCATGATCTATTATTAAATGTCCTTTGAGTTGCTCTCAGGGAACAATTCGTGAGGAGGTGTGAATTGAAATTGCACCACAGGATGGTGCCCAATGACTGACCAATGAGAAATCTGCAAAAGTAGAATCCTGGACAGACAATACACAGCACATCACAATAATCTGTGAACTTTACGTAGGGAGTCCATCCACCTGGACCTCTGATCAACATCTTTGAGTCACTTTTGACTCTAACACCAGCTAATCCCATGTTAACCTCAGCCTGGTTTCGACTGTTGCAAGAAGACGACTAAAGAAACAGCTGAAACTTCTGTGTCTGCCTGATCTCTACATTGATCTCTTCCTTCTTGTTACAAGGCAAGAAACCAAGGCAATCTTCAGTGAGATTCTCCACTGAAATTCTATTCACAAATTCAGTCAGATCTGTGGATGACAGCTGACTCTATTGAAGCCATGGTTCCAGACTGACCCCATGGCAAACCTAGTGTGATTCCCACTAGGACCTGTGAACACGAAGTCATAAGTCTTCCTCTACACTGAACCCTCAGTGTGATCTACAGATAAACTGATCTGGTTGATGGCGAATCACAGAAGGAACATCATTCCACTCACGAAGCCAAGAGACATCAATGGAAAGTAACTATAAAGCTGCTCTACAGGACTCTACATGGGGAGTTCTCTGCGTGAAGAGCTTTCTAACTGACATGAGGCATTAAAGAAGAGAAATGTTAATGAAAAAGTCTACTCAATTGTTACCAATTGTGTCACCTATTGTTTGTGGCCTGTGCACATGACCAGTATATACTTCAGTCATTAGCATGAACGCTTGCAAAGTTTTACAGTTCTGGATTCTTTCTTTAAGTCTTCCTTATGGACGGACAGAGTAACTTGTGCAAATTTGGAGAAATGGAGGGATACATGTGTATCTCAAAATCAATTAATTACTGGTAAACTTGAGTCATTCACACATACAGTGGTGTGAAAAAGTGTTTGCCCCCTTCCTGATGTCCTATTTTTTTGCATGTTTGTCACACTTAAGTGTTTTGGAACATCAAACCAGTTTAAATATTAGTCAAAGACAACACAAGTAAACAAAATGCAGTTTGTAAATTAAGGTGTTTATTATTAAAGGAGAAAAAAATCCAAACCTACATGGCCCTGTGTGAAAAAGTGATTGCCCCCTAACCCTAATAACTGGTTGGGCCACCCTTAGCAGCAACAACTGCAGCCAAGCGTTTGCCGTAACTTGCAGGGAGTCTTTTACAGCATTGTGGAGGAATTTTGGCCACTCATCTTTGCAGCATTGCTGTAATTCAGCCACATTGGAGGGTTTGAGAGCATGAACAGCCTTTTTAAGGTCATGCCACAGCATCTCAATAGGATTCAGGTCAGGACTTTGACTGGACCACTCAAGTCTTCATTTTGTTTTTCTTCAGCCATTCAGAGGTGGACTTGCTGGTGTGTTTTGGATCATTGTCCTGCTGCAGAACCCAAGTTCATTTTCAGCTTGAGGTCATGAACAGATGGCTGAACATTCTCCTTCAGGATTTTTTGGTAGACAGCAGAATTCATAGTTCCATTTATCACAGCAAGTCTTCCAGGTCCTGAAGCAACAAAACAGCTCCAGACCATCACACTACCACCACCATATGTTACTGTTGCTATAATGTTCTTTTTCTGAAATGCTGTGTTACTTTTACACCTTCCAAAGAGTTCAACTTTTGTCTCGTCAGTCCACAGAATGTTTTCCCAAAAGTCTTGGGGATCATCAAGATGTGTTTTGGAAAAAATGGGATGAGTTTTAATGTTCTTTTTGCTCAGCAATGGTTTTCGTCTTGGAACTCTGCCATGCAGGCCATTTTTTCCTAGTCTCTTTCTTATGGTGGAGGCAGGAACACTGACCTTAACTGAGGCAAGTGAGGCCTGCGGATGTTGTTGTGGGGTCTTTTGTGACTTCTTATATGAGTCGTCGCTGCGCTCTTGGGGTAATTTTGGTCGGCCGGCCACTCCTGGGAAGGTTCTCCACTGTTACATGTCTTCACCATTTGTGGATAATGGCTCTCACTGTGGTTCGCTGGAGTCCCAAAGCTTTAGAAATGGCTTTATAACCCTTTCCAGACTGATAGATCTCAATTACTTTCTTTCTCAATCGTTCCTGAATTTCTTTGGATCTCGGCATGATGTTTAGCTTTTAAGGATCTTTTGGCGTGCTTCACTTTGTCAGGCAGGTCCTATTTAAGTGATGTCCTGATTGAGAACAGGTGTGGCAATAATCAGGCCTGGGTGTGGCTAGAGACAGTGAACTCAGGTGTGATAAACCATAGTTATGTTATGTTTTAATAAGGGGGGCAAACACTTTTTCACACAGGGCCATGTAGGTTTGGATTCTTTTTCTTGCTTAATAATACACACCTTCATTTACAAACTGCATTTTGTGTTTCCTTGTGTTGTCTTCGACTAATATTTTAATTGGTTTGATGTTCCGAAACACTTAAGTGTGACAAACATGCAAAAAAATAGGAAATCAGGAAGGGGGCAAACACTTTTTCACATCACTGTACCTTAATTGGTAGTTTACTGGGTTGCACCTTTTCATTTGTATTTCATATATTTAATTAATGTTGTCTTCTCTCTATGTACAGCACATTTTCTGAGTGACCTTTTAGTGACTGAGTAGTATATGTGCGCATTGCAGGGCTTTGCTACACATTTAACATGATTCCTGTTCAGTGAAGTGCTTCCAGAAATTGTTAGGTAGTAACCGGGTAAATTTGTGTGCATTATTTTGGTGCCAAGCAGACATTACAAAGGATTCCATGTGTTTCTGGGGTTTTCCTTTGGGGGAATTTTGGAAATTTAAATTTGGAAAATTTGATTGTTTTGTTAAGCATAGTGTTTAACTGGCGTCATATACAAGTCAGCTGAAAAAATTCAACTCAAAAAGTATGTGTGCGCACATTTCCACAGGGCTCAGGGTTTGTGATCTTCCCAGTTCAGACCGTCACCACAGTGGACTCTCGCGTGGTGCAGTTGGGATATCTGGAGGGCCGACTGCTGGTCTCATCTCTCAGCCGCTGCTACCTCTGTGACACTGAAAGGTGTGGAGGTGTTACGGGAAAGCTTGCATTTTTATTGTGTTTTAATGGAATGCCATAGAGACCCATTTGTGGCTATATCTGTGAACACTCTGTATTAGGGAGAAGTTTTGGCGGGTGGGAAATAAGGAGCGTGATGGAGAGTATGGAGCTTGTTTTTTGCCTCAGCAACAGGCAGGGACAAAGACGCCAGGTGCAGCCACAGGTAATGTCCACCTGCTGTACTGTGCTCGACCAGGCTCGCGCATCTGGGAGGCCAACTTCAATGGCGAGGTGCTCAGCACCCATCAGTTTAAACAGCTGCTGGCCTGCCCTGCTTTGCCTCTCATCTCTCACAAGTATGTGGTTCTGAGTTCTTTTACCCTTGCTGTGATGAATACAAAACGAGTCAATTAAATTATTTTATATATGTACGACTGCATGATAAAAGACACAATTACACTGATCAGCCACAACATCACCTGCTTAATATCGTGTAGTGCCGCCTCGGCACTGACTCATCGAGGCATGGACTCCACAAGACCTCTGAAGGTGTCTTGTGGTATCTGGCACCAAGTCGTTAGCAATAAATAATACACGTTAAACCTTTTTTAATTTGACCAGCTATTTACAGCCACAATGTCCCTAGTTAAAAGACAATTTTGTTGCGTATAATAATTTATTGGACCTCGGTTGTTAAAGTGAACAGCGCTTGCCTGTAATCATGATCACATTTATTGAAGATGGTCATTTCTTAGTGTTTTGTTTTGTTTTGCACAATTTAGGACTGAGCCCCAGTATAACCCAGAACAGAGAAACCCTCAATCCCTTGCCTTTCCACGACTTCTTCATCTCAGGTAACTTGTACATTTAGTTGTGAGCGTATAAGGTACTATGCAGGTCAGCAGATGAATTAATTCAGCCCAAACACTGAGCTCTTGGACGGCGATGTTTGACATAAATGCATTATTTGTAGAACATGCCATTTCTTGCTTTAGATAGGTAGACTAGGTAAGATTGAACTTATTTTTCCCCCCATTGTGGTGTATTTTAGTGATCAGAATCTCCTAACATGGACAAATTCTGCCATCTACATCTTCACACCCCAGAATGACCAGGTATTGCTTTGGACCAAGATAAAAGGTAAGAGAGGTGTTGCCATAATCTGATCTAGTTTAACATGTCATGAGATGCATCCCATACATTTGACTAAACATTGCTAGAATTTCCGGAATTTTCTAGTTTGTGTCTGTTAATTGTAATTAACTTGCATAGTTAACATTTAAATATTTGGACTTTACTATGAATCAGTGAAATGCCTATGTGAGCATAATTATTGTGTTGGCTGAAAACCTGTCTTCTCAATCTCACACGCACTAGATATTGTGGACATAGCGGTGGTCCGAAATGAGCTGTTTTGTCTCCATGGTGACGGGCAACTATCACACCTTTCACTGCTGACTGCTGAACGTTGTGTGGAGAGACTGATGAGGCGAGAGAACTGGACACTGGCTGCAACTGTTTCTTGCATGTTCCAGCATGTTATAGTAACATCCAAGGTACACACATGCACACCTACTCACACAACATTAAGTATTAACACAGTAACCTGAATGGGTTGGGAATCTGCTCGCTGTTAAAATGCAAATAGGAACAAATGTGCAGTGGTGTATGTACGTTTGTGGACCCTTCAGAATGTTCCAGATTTCTGCATGAAACTCTGAAAATAAGAAAAGAAGACCAATTAAATAAATTATGGAATATGATGATGGCAAAGGTATTTGAACCTTTACTTTCAGTATCTGGTGTGAGCCCTTTGTGCAGCAATAACTACAGATAAACATTTCCAGTGACTGTAGATCAGTCCTGCACATCAGATTGAAGGAACCTTTAGTTGCTTAGAAGTTACCCTGACCTGGTGGACTGATCTTCCTTGGTCAAACTCTCTTGGGGAGGGTAGCAATGGTCTTGAATTTACTCCATTTGTACACAGTCTGTCTGACTGGATTGGTGAAGTTCAAATTCTTTATTCTTTTCTTTATACAGGTTTCACAAACTTTCACACTCTTTCTTAACATCTAATTTTTTCCACACTTACGGTTTTCTCTAACAGGCAAGAAAGTCAATCCCAATTGATCGACTGGATCACCTCAGGGTCCAGCTTAACTCCACTTCCCAGCAGGAACTGACAGCCCAGTTAGAAGAAATTATCAGCAAGTTAGAGCCGCTAGACTCAGCTTGCAGCAGTCGCAGAAGCAGCATCTCCTCTCATGTGAGTCTAAGTGTACTGCATTGTTTTCTAGGGCTTTAGGCTGTATGTATGTGTGTCTCAAACTCTGTTGCCTCTGAATTACATATACTACAGGGGCCCATTTGGAAAAGCCAAAAAAGTAAAGAGATATATGTGTATATTTAATGAAATAAAGAAATAGTGGAATAACAGTAAAACAGTAAAATGAATGGACTGTGTGTGTGTACAGTGGTATGAAAAGGTGTTTGCTCCCTTCCTGATTTCTTATTTTTTTGCATGTTTGTGTTTCGGAACATCAAACCAATATAATTATTAGTCAAAGACAACACAAGTAAACACAAAATGCAGTTTTTAAATGAAGGTGTTTATTATTAAGGGAGAAAAAAATCCAAACCTGCATGGCCCTGTGTGAAAAAGTGATTGCCCCCTTGTTAAAACATAACTATGGTTCATGGGAGTTCACTGTCTCTAGCCACACCCAGACCTGATTATTGCCACACCTGTTCTCAATCAGGACATCACTTAAATAGGACCTGCCTGACAAAGTGAAGTACACCAAAAGATCGTTAAAAACTACACATCATGCAGAGATCCAAAGAAATTCAGGAACGATTGAGAAAGAAAGTCATTGAGATCTGTCAGTCTGGAAAGGATTATAAAGCCATTTCTAAAGCTTTGGGACTCCAGCGAACCACAGTGATTATCCACAAATGGTGAAGACATGGAACAGTGGAGAACCTTCCCTGGAGTGGCCGCCCGACCAAAATTACCCCAAGAGCACAGCAACGACTCATCCAAGAGGTCACAAAAGACCCCACAACAACATCCAAAGAACTGCAGGCCTTACTTGCCTCAGTTAAGGTCAGTGTTCATGCCTCCACCATAAGAAAGAGACTGGGCAAAAATGGCCTGCTTGACAGAGTTCAAGATATAAACCACTGCTGAGCAAAAAGAACATTTAAAGCTCGTTTCAACTTTTCCAGAACACATCTTGATGATCCCCAAGACTTTTGGGAAAACATTCTGTGGACTGACGAGACAAAAGCTGAACTCTTTGGAAGGTGTGTGTTCCATTACATCTGGTGTTAAAGTAACACAGCATTTCAGAAAAAGAACATTATACCAGCAGTAACATATGGCGGTGGTAGTGTGATGGTCTGGGGCTGCTTTGCTGCTTCAGGACCTGGAAGACTTGCTGTGATAAATGGAACTATGAATTCTGCTGTCTACCAAAAAATCCTGAAGGAGAATGTCCAGTCATCTGTTCGTGACCTCAAGTGAATTTGGGTTCTGACCAGGACAATGATCCAAAACACAGCAGCAAGTCCACCACTGAATGGCTGAAGAAGAACAAAATGAAAACTTTGGAGTGGCCTAGACAAAGTCCTGTCCTGAATCCTATTGAGATGCTGTGGCATGACCTTAAAAAGGCCGTTCATGCTGGAAAACCCTCCAATGTGGCTGAATTACAACAATTCTGCAAAGATGAGTGGCCAAAATTCTTCCACAACGCTGTAAAAGACTCACTGCAAGTTACGGCAAACGCTTAGTTGCAGTTGTTGCTGCTAAGGGTGGTTCAACCAGTTATTATATTGGTTAGACTTTTTCACACAGGGCCGTATAGGTTTGGATTTTTTTTTCTCCCTTAATAAAAAACACCTTCATTTAAAAACTGCATTTTGTGTTTACTTGTGTTGTCTTTGACTAATATTTAAATTGGTTTGATGTTCCGAAAAACTAAAGTGTGACAAACATGCAAAAAAAATAGGAAATCAGGGCAAACACTTTTTCACACAACTATATATGTACATCTATATCTGTATGAGGTCACTAATTTCCTGCAAGTCTATTTCTTTAGACTTACTGAGTCCTGATATCCATTCGAGGGAGAATTTGAATCTACTGCACGTTTGCCCCAGACTGGTGTTTTCTCCCTTTCATTAGGACTCAATGCATTGTCATAATGAGCACTGTCAGCAGAATGCACATCCTGTCCAAAAGTAACAAAGCAGGACTGTGGTGACCTAGCAGTTAAGGTACTGGGCTATGGACCAGAAAGTTCAGAGTTCAAATCCCACAGGCTGCCTCTGTGGGGTCCTTAACCCACAAATGCTTGGATTGTTAGATTGTATATTTTGTAGGTCAATCTAAATAAGGGTGCCTAAAAAATCTCACATGAAACCCTTAATTATTAAAAAAAAAAAAGAAAACAATTTTAACAGTTTATAGAGAACAAAGGTTTTCAGTTTTATTCAGTTATTTTTCTGGAGGTAATCAGTATTTTTGACAGCATTATTCATGTTTTATATTAGGAGAGCTTCAGCGTGCTGGACTGTGGCATCTACCGTGTCATCAGCCGTAGAGGGAGCCAGTCAGATGAGGACAGCAGCTCCCTTGTTAGTCAGTCCATGCTGGAGGAGGAAAGGTTGAAGGAGTTTAACTTCACTCAGGAGGAGGAGCAGGGGGAGCATGGTAAGAGGGTGGTCAGCAGAGAGCAAACACTGAGTAAACTCATAGAAAGGGATCTGTGTATCTAGATTTTGATTGACTCTGGTCTGATAAGCTTAAAATACACCCCAACAGCACTGAAAACTGATTTTAAAAAATAAAGTTACATTTCATCTTGGATTAAGATGTTTTATTTGATATAGCTGAGTAAATGAATGAGCTAAAGTTGCATCATAGCTAGCTTTGTATGATATCAGCATTGTAAGTGAAAGGTGAGACTATGTGAAATAAAATAAAGTAAAAGAGCCTAAAAAGTGGGTTTTGTTTATTATAGCAGTCTGTAGCACTTTCCACTGATGCAGTGCCGGTGCTATTTTCAACTTAACAAATGCTGGGTTCTTGACAGGGAAATGCTTCTTTCTTAGAAGAGGTTTACAGATGTTGAGCTCAGAGGTGTCATTTTTTTCCACATAACAATACTCAAACATCTTATTTGCTTTGGGGGTTCTGAAAACCAATCATTTGGGTCCGTGTAGTCAGTTCACCTGATCCAGCTGGTCGGATTAAGCTCTTCATGAGCTGAGTTTTAAATACTTGAAACTATGCAGGTCTGTGAATCCCAAACTGGAAAACTCAACAGGTACTACTACTCAAACAGCTATGAACAGTGTATAGCAGGGGTGTCAAACTCATTTTCAAACAGGGCCACATCAGCATAATGGTTGTCCTCAAAGGGCCAGATGTAACTGTAAGACAGTATGTAAATGTAACTAAATGTAACCAAATGTAATGTTGAATAAATTGAAGTACTCCTTAATGTTAAATAACTCTGAATTTATTACTTATTCCACTTATAAATATTTGCATAGATGTAAAAATATGTTTGCCTGTTGCTCTGTTAACAATACATAACATAAATCCTGTTAATTTGTCAGGTTAAGAAACTCATATTATTCCATCAATGAACGATCAAACTATCCAAGTGAATAAAGAAAAATATCATCAAACACAAGTTATGACATTAACTAACTATAATTACTCTATAACGTTAATATAATACTCAATAACTCTATAATACTATAATTAAGTATAAAAGCGTGCATTGACCATAAAGTCCATTTCCCACAAATCATGCCGATTATTAAGCCACTAGATTGCAGTCAATCAGATTTTTAAGCTCTTACGGGCCACATCAAATGACACGGCGGGCCACATTTGGCCCGCGGGCCTTGAGTTTGACACACGTAGTGTATAGGATTATTAAAGAAAGGAACAGCTAAATCAGTGTCACAAGCTTTATTGCTGGTACTAACAATAAACCAAATGGAATATTTCTAACATTTCTAAGTTAATAAAGACTTAGACAAAAAAAGTCATCTTACCAGTTGTCTGTCTGTTTGTCTGTATTTCTTTGCTGTGCAATAAAGCTTTGAAAGTTGTCAACGGTTATGTTTTTTATCATATGTGAAAATTCTCAAAAGTATGAATAATGTAAGGCAGACTAGTTAATGGAAAAAAGACTTCTGATGTCCTAATTATGCACTGGCACTGGTACGGTGTCAGTGGAAAAAGGGTGTAACACACAAATGTATGATGCAAAATCCCGCACCCTTAATCATTTGTTACATTTCATTGTGTTTTTCTCTTTATTTTTCTGATTTCTCTTTAAACTTTTTTCTCTGTTTATTCCACTACATTTGTCTCTCTGGTCTCCTTCCAAATGTCTCGGCCAAATGGTATCGCTGATTTCATGCTTCCCTCATGCATATGACGTTTACCTCGCGTCATTTCACTTATTTCTCATAACACTTTTCCTTTTCACCATTTCTGTCCTTGCTGTTCTCTGTCTTCTGCTTTTCTCTCCATCCCAATCTTCAGACACTCAGCGTGTCGAGGGGGAGAAATCAGATCTCAGCCTGCAGTTCCATCTGCCACTCTCATTCTGCCCCAAACCACCACGCATCGCCCTGCAGGCTGTTAAAGACAGGTATCCTCTCCAAGTCAAGCACACACACACACACTGCTGCAATGTTTGCTACAGTAAATAGGAGGAAGGTCATGTACATGCAGCCTTGTTCAACGTACACTGGCATTAAGATGTCAGCTAGTCAAAACAGCACTCGTTGTGCATTGTGTACAAACAAACAGTGCACACTCGGCCTGCTTATAACTAGTACTAAACACCAGATACGGAGGTGAAAGTCTGACACATTTCTGTAATCACGTAGTTACGTGCTGATAAACCAAAAAAAGAACGTAGGAACACTCGTACTCACAAGATCTGCTTTCACTCAGTAGAAACGGGAAGTGAAACTGTAGTGAGTGGAGAATGTAACTTATTTTTTCCACTGGACAAAGTGCACCTGGCCAGTAAAAAAAAGATCCATTCTCTAACTTCCTGTTTCTAGATGGCTGTTAAGTAAAGACAGTTAGTGCTTTTCTTTCATTTCGTACTGCTGCTGTGAATGGTATGTTTGGTATGTTCTAGTCCATAGTTTGTGCTGTATGTTCACAATTTCGTAAGTATTTGTAATGGTGTGCATCAAGGTTTCTTTATATTACATCTACGTGTTCGATGTTAAATGTGTATTTGTGTGGGCATGTTTATTTGTGTATTATCAGTGTTTCCAGCTTTGTGAAGAAGACTACGGAGAAGATCAACAATCTGCAAATGAATTCTGATCTTTGGCCACGACTTGACCATAAGGATGGAGATGTCATAACCTCACTCATCCCATTTCCAGAAGAAGCAGACCATGAGTGAGTTTATTGACAGTGTATGGTAATGAGACCTGATCAGTCGAATCACTGACTAGATCTGTTTTAAATCTCAGGGAGACACTTGAGCAAGCTGAACATGACTTACAGGAACTGAGGGCAGCAACAGAGAAAGCTATGTGAGTATCTTTCAGATATAGCATTGACTGGGTAGTCTTGGAAGCTGTTGGATGTTGAAGGATGTTGAACTCATTCATGAAACCAACTTGAAACGATGTACGGTTTCTGACATGGTGCCTTATCCTGCTGGAAGTAGCCTTCAGACAATGGGTAAATGCACATAGTCAGCAACAATACTTAAATAGGCTGTGGTGATGATGGACTTTATGATCAAGCGATGATCGACTGGTACGTATGAGTCCAAAGTGGCTTGTAAGAGGCAGTTTATTAGGTACACCTTAGACTGGACCCTATTTGCCTTCAGAACTGCCTTAATTATTTGTGGCATAGCTTCAACAGGGTGCTGGAAACATTCCTCATAAATTTTGTTGCATATTGATGTCATAGCATCAGGCAGCTGCTGCAGATTTGTCGGCTGCATATCCATGATGCAAATCTCCTGGTGCTCTATTGGATTGGTATCTGGTGAATGTGGAGATCATTTGAGTACAGTGAACTGTCATGTTCAGTAAACCAGTTTGAGATGATTTGAACTTTGTGACCTGGTGTATCATCCTGCTAGAAGTAGCCATCAGAAGATGGGTACACTGTGGTCATAAAGAGGGTAACGTGGTCAGCAACAATACTCGGGTAGGCTGTGGCATTTAAAGGATGGTCAAATGTTACTGAGGGGCAGAAAGTGTGGCAGGAAAATATACCCCACACCATTACACCACCACCAGTCTGAACCATTGATACAAGGTGGGAAGGATCCATGCTTTCATGTTGTTTACCAAATTCTGACCCTACCATCCAGATGTCAGGCAACATTTTTCCAATCTTCTGTTGTCCAATTTTGCTGAGTCTGTACGAATTGTAAGCCTCAGTTGCCTGTTCTTACCTGACCGGAGTGGCACCCCATGTGGTCGTCTGCTGCTGTAACATAAGGTTAATGTAAAATAAGATTCAATGTGTTGTGCATTCAGAGATGCTCTTCTGCATACTTCGGTGTAATAAATGGTTATTTGAGTTACTGTTTCCTTTCTATCAGCTCGAATCAGTCTGCCCATTCTCCTCTGACCTGTGGCATTAACAAAGCATTTGCGCCAAGAGAACTGCCACTCATGTTTTCTCTTTTTTGGATCATTCTCTGTAAACCCTAGAGAGGGCTTTGCATGAAAATCCCAGTAGATCAGCAGTTTCTGATATATTCAGACCAGCCCCAGCAACCGTGCCATGTTCAAGGTCACTTAAATCACCATTTTTCAAATTGTGATGCTTTGTTTGAACTTCATTGACCACATCAACATGCCTAAATGCATTGAGTTGCTGCCATTTGATTGGCTGGTTAGGGATTTATGTTATGGAGCAGTTGAACAGGTGAACCTAAAAAAGTGGCCGATGAGTGTGTATTATTGAAAGTAATAATAAATGTTTGACAGAATTCCCTCTAGAACTGCTTGGCAGTGAACTTCTTCATGTTCTGAAATGAGAAGCTAATTTAGAAAATGAACTTCAAACTTTCCATATGTGTTCCTACATGTAGTTCACAAATCCAAGACCCTCTAGTTCTTTTGGACCCAGCATGTCTAAAAGAGGTGCTCCTAGAATGGGTCCCTGTTCTTGAGAGGGTCCTGTGTCCTGAGGAGAACACCAGCAGAGAGATGGAGAACATGGAGAAAAGAGATGAGAAGAGCTCTGAAATAGAAGACGAAGGCGCAGATACCCATTCATCTTCAGAAGTTCCTCAGCACGACAGTACAGTCGGACCCCAGATAGAATTGGAGCTCAGCTCAACACTGGAAGAGGGTCCAAACTCTCCATACAGTAATCACAACCCCACCCCTCTGGTTTCGGTGCCTTCTCCAGCCATTGTGGCTCCTATTGAACATCCCTTGCCTTCGGACCTCCAGGACTATCTGTCTCAGCTCGCCTGTCTGTACTTGGACATGGGCTGCCCGGGTGGAGTAGGTGATGGAGAGGTGCAGAGGGTATGTGTGTTTCTGCACAAGTTCTTCTTCCTGATGGACAAGGAGAGAGTGAGAAGAATGTGCATGCTGAGATACAGGGAGCAAGCAGATGTCCTAAAAGCTTATATTACCTGCATGCTAGGTGAGTTTCACTTTATCCTGTGGTCACATTTCTGTTGTTATTATTTTGCAATGGTTCACAATAATGATTTCTTCAAAGATTGTTTAACCGAATATATCACGTCTGCAATGCTTGTCGATAGTTGAAAACATATGTATAATAATAAATATTATACTTAATTACAACTTAATTTGCTTTTATTGAAAGATGAAAGTGATTACAGCAGATTTAAAAAGTCAACACTTTGCCTTGTTCATTTGTACTGGAATCATATACTAAACAGAACTCCAACAGAAGTAACTGCACCTTTTCTAGTAGTTATACCGTCTCAGTGTCTCTAGTGGGATTTCATGTTTCATGTTTTTTTTGTTTTTTTTAAACATGCTTTGTATTTCAGCCTTTAACTGTGGTATTGCTGTGGAGCATGACCAAAAATTTGTATCATGTTTTTTTCTAAGGAAAATATCGGTTTCATGGTATATCACAGGGTTGACTGGACTTTCATATACGTGTGTAGCTTATTCTACTGTCAGGTGTACATATCATATTTTAAAAAAAAAATCATCAAATATATAATGAAGTATTTGGTTACCTTAGGGTTTACTTCACCCCACAAAAGTACACAAGATATGAACGCATGATTCAGTTGCAGAATGTAAACAGTTTGATTGTGCAAACTGCAATGAATTAAAACAGAACTTAAAGAGATGTGGCTTTTTTGGCTGAAGTATTTTTGCCCCAGTAAGACATAACTTTGAATCCAGTGTCTTAATCATTACTTTGAACCCGTCTCTCTCGACTGCATTGGTACTGCGTTCATAATGTCTCTGCACTGCTTGCTTATCCTGTCCTAAGCAGTGCTTCGAGAAAAAGCCTCTTCAAGTGAAGTCTGATCCTTTGGATTCAATGTTTCACTGCGGCTACTGGTTAACTGCATTGAATGGGACGACTCGTACACTCTTGTTATTCCAACACATGGTTCCTGCTGAGGTGATGGACCAAGTTGTTGGAGTTACCAGCAACAGCAGCAGCTCGACAAACTTTGCAATATTATAGCCTTTTGGTCTTTTTCAAAACTAAGACACTTCCAAACTGCGCAGACAGATCCTTTCTTGAGCAAAAAAGTTCTTTTTTTTTGCATCTCTGGTCTCAATTTCTTTATCCTGTATCTGTTTTCTGTCCATCACTGTATGTTATGATACCTGGCTGGCTAGCAGGCTGTACCCAGCATGCCTTTCAGCAATGCCATACTACACAGCACTCCATAGCACTTTTGCAGCAAACAATATTATAGAGTTGTCTGCCTATTGAACCATTACAGCTGTTGTTTTAGCTATGCTATGGTATGGTATGGTGGAATATGAAAAATTCATACTGTACAGGAAAAACAGTATACCACATAAACCAGTAAACCACTCAGCACTAGTCCTGGGTATGAATGATGCCAGTATTGCACCGATTTGGCGAGGGATATTCTGCCATGCTTCGCAGTTGACTCTCTTTAGCTCTTTGCTGGAGGGGTTGTGCTTCTTGACTTTCCACTTTAAGATTCAGTATCATTCAGGTCAGGTGACAAACTAGGCCAGGTGGTGGCTTTTACATTCTTCTTCTTTAGAAACTCTTGCATGTGTGACAGGGTGTTTAGGATCATCACTGTCGTATGGGAACATGCCTTTTCCGCTAAGCCTCTTAAGAGTGGGAATCAACTTTTCATTTAGTATTTTGTTGTAAACACTAGCATTCATCATGTCATCTATAAATGTCGTCTTCCCTACAGCTGCTGAACACCATATAGCCCCAAATTAGCACACTACTTCCCCATGTTCCTCCTGCAATATGCTCTACGTACTTACTGTGATGTGACTGACTCTTGACCAGGTCCACACCAAACATGGGAACACCGTCTGCTCCAAAGAAGTTAAACTGTTTCATTAATTAATTTATTTTAGATTTGTTGTCTGTTAGTACATCCGTAGCATTTAACGTCATGTAATATTCAGCGTGCTTTCAGGTCACTCACTGAGAGGCCAATTACTAAAAACAAAGTTTGTGCCAAGCTGGAGGAACTGGCTCTTTCACTATTCAGTGCAAAATTATATAAATGGTGGACTATGTGCTCTGGGACAGAACAGGAATTTAACAACCTACTAAAACTATGGTTTTAAAGTCATTCTTATTTAATACATTTATGGTAACAGTGAATAAGAAGAGAAATTACACAAACCTTTAAAAACCTTGTGCCAAACTGTAGGGGTGCAACGATACAGAAATTTCACGATACGATACGTATTGCTGTTTTTGCTCCACAATATGATACATTTTCGATACAGAATGAAGAAAGAAATTTGATTTTAATTCCCTTTTTAATGTAGACATCAAGGAGGCCAATACTACTTCCTGCTCTGTAAGGTTGGAACAGGGTTGGTTTAAAAAAAAAAAAAAAAACCCACCAAAGAGCTCTGCTATTGCTGATTTCTTTTTTTGAAGAGCATGGTTCAGGCACCTCAGGGTCCACACTCTCTTCTGAAGGATTTGTCTCCATATTCTCTCTAGCTTTGCACTGTAGAGATGCATTATTAAAACTATTATTAAAACTTGTTTGTCTAGAACTGCGACTGGCTTCCCTGCTATGCAGCTGACTGTATCTCGGTAGCACCGGTTGACGAACGGCTCAGTAAAGTGTTTGTTTATTTATTTATTTTTAAAAATAAAATCTTAATGTATTTGATTCACCAGTCCTATCATATCAAAACCCCGGTATCGAAAAAGGTGCATATTACTATGTGTATCGTGACACCCCTACCGAACAGTAGTATTAGTCAGTGTTATAAAATTGCTGACAGTATAATTGACAGTATAGTATTTCAGAAAAGCATTCAAATAAAATTGATACAATATTGTCAAATGTTGGATTTGTGCAGGACATCTATAATGCTGTAATTGTAGTGTAGCCATTTTCCCAACACCACCTTTTCTATGCATAGGGGACTTAAAGTCAGTATCTAGAATTGGCAATAAATATTAGGACATTATAATTGTTGCTGATAACATGCTTTAGTATTTTTCAGCCACTTGAATACAAATCCATGGCATTTTGTAGAACAAATGAAGTTATGCACAAATCAAACACAATATGATCCATATTCACAAAGTAGTTATGCACTGCCTTTGCGTTACCCTTTATTACATGCTTAAATAGTATCTTTTTATAAAACAAAGCTTCTTGGACAGTGAGACACTGTACGTTTGTTAGGCCGTCCTGTTAAAGGTGCTGCACTGCCTATCTGTTTGCAGAGTTTACCCAGGCCAGTAAGGTGGTAGAAGTCATTGAGAAGGGAGATTTGCTGAAGTCACTGCGCAGTCTGAGAGAGTTGCAGCCCTGGAATGCTCCTATGCTTCTGGCACACCTGTATAGGTAACACACACATCATCATCACTCATGGTCTGTATATTCACCTTTATACATTCACATATTGTCCTAGGGCATGGGTTTTTTGAAAATCTGCATTTATTCTTGAAAGTTATACACTTCTGTTTGTCAAGTGGGTACTTGATTGGAATTGTGCTCTGTTCTGCTTGCACTTTTGTAGACTATATGAGAAGCATGGGGAGATGGCTGTTCGTGCATACCCCCAGTTCTATCCTTCGATTATGCCGTCTGATGTCATGGCCATGGTCCAGCCTAGTCACTTTTTGCCTTATCTAGATAACCTGATTCAGTCCCAACCAGAAGAACAAAGGTATTTTTACTCTTGGTATATTAACACTACATCCTGTTAAACACTTGTTACATCCTTTTGCTATCATACATGTACAACAAAAAACACCATTCTGACATGCATTATAAGACTAGTTGAGTCTTGCGTCTTGGTCCTCCCAAGGTTTCTTCCTATAACACTCAGGGAGTTTTTCCTTGCCACTGTCGCCCTAGGCTTGCTCAATTTGGGATTGGACGTAGTTATTAGGAGATAATCTAAACTTGTAAAGTTGCTTTGAGACGATGCTCCATTGTAAAAAGCGCTATATAAATAGATCTGACTTGACTTGACTAGTTGTTAGTATTTGTCTGTATATTTTTTGTTCTTTGAGGAATATAGTATAATAATAACAGAATAGAAATTCCTCTCTTTGTAGACCCTCCTTTTTGGAGTCACTTCTTCAGCCTGAGACACTACGACAAGTTTGGTTGGAGCTGGCTCTTAGCCATGATGCACCACGAGAAGACGATACAGTGACAGCTGATGGACATCCAAAGTACAAATCTGTTATTTATGTAAAACTGAAACAGCAGGACCATTGCATTGTGACTGAAAAACAAAACACAGTTAACTTAAATGCTACAAACTGGAGATGAGGACTCAAGTTTCTGACTCCAGTTTTCATTGTAGGACAGAAGAATAACAGAAGATGCTGTATATGATGTATGATTGTGCTCTATGACGGGTTAAAAAAAACGTCATAAATAGAACGCATGCCTCTACAATGCAGATAGAGACACGCTAAAGTGTCAATTATATAATATGCGCACACAATTTATTGTTCAAACAATTTTAATTTATAGTGCTGTTTGTTTCTGTGTCTAATTCAGTTAATGTAAATGTTAATCTCACCTTTGTCTTGTGATGTAAGGTGGCACTCTCACTACTTCCGCTGGGGTTATGGGCGGCTGCTACATTTATTGATCCACTTGCCCGCTGATATTAATAGTAAGCAGAAGATGCTGGATTCATGCAGACTTCATGGGTGAGTGCACCACACTCTCTTAACTTTTAATTGTAATTAAGATCTCACGAGATCCAGGCTAAAAATCGATGCGTTTTAAAATAACATTATACTGATTTCTGCAAAACTGACTTACCATGATGCTGAAGGTTTATGTACTTTATGGGGTGTTTGTTTCATTATAACTGGAACCTGCTAAAATGGCATCTCAAGCTCTGAGGTTTTTAATTCTGTAAGCTGTTTTAGGCTGGGTAGAGAGTCATGTTGGGTTATTTTAATAGCAGTCTGTCTTACCACAGCTTTTGGACAGGCTACCTGTACCTGTGCAATGAGCTACAACAGCGCACTGAGGCTTTCTCTGCCATCTGCAGACTGGATGATATGAGTCTGCTGGAGGAACCCAATGGTAAAGGGCTGTATTATTTTTGACACACATTATATACATTCAGCTAGTTTCCAGTGCAGAAGCCAGCATCGAAATGATTTCATTTCTACAGTTCATCCACTAAAATGTCTTCACCCAACTGCTTTAGTCCTTGATGCCTTTGCTGTTTACCTAAAGCAGTATAGCCCATCCAGAGATTTCATTCAGCTGAGGCAGCCCCAATGCAAGGGTGTGTGTGTTTGTGCTGGTGTGGGTGTGTGTGTGTGTGTGTGTGTGTACCAAAACTCTAATAGGGATGCAACTGAGATACCTAAATATTAAATGTGCAGTAAAGTACCTGTTTAAATATACAGAAGCTATAGAGAAAAAATACAATGGAGAACACAAATGTAATATAAAATATAGATTCTCTCTATAGTTGGACGGCTCGGTGGATAGCACCGCCACCACAGCAAGAAGGTCCTGGTTTCAATCCAAGGGTGGGGAGGCCTGGGTCCTTTCTGTGTGGAGTCTGTATGTCCTCCCCATGTCTGCGTGGGTTTACTCCGGGTATTCCTCCTACAGTCCAAAGACATGCGTGTTAGGTTAATTGAATACACTAAATTGCCATTGGCGTGTGTCTGTGTGTGCTTTTTTTATATATATATATATATATATATATATATATATATATATATATATATATATATATATATATATATATATATTAGTGTCTGTTTGCTTTAATGATTGAGGTCTTAAGAATTGTAATAGGAAATAGAAATTTATATACAACCTTATATACAATATATAATGTTATGCACTATACTTAAGGTTATATAAAGTCTTATATACAACCCCAAATCAGAAAAAGTCCAGACAGCATGGAAAATGCATATACAAAAAAATAAAGTTCTTTACATGTACTTTGACGTTCATATCATTGCAGACATTATGAACCCAGGATATGTAATGTTTTGTCTGATGAATTTCATTTTATTTGTTAATAAACATCCATTTCCGAATCTCAGGCCTGCAACACATTCCAAAAACAGTTGTTTAAAAACTATGGTTCTCAAAGGAAGACTGGAAGGGATTTGCATATTTCAGTCCTAACTTTTTCTAATTTGGCTTGTTTTGCATCGTCTGGTTGATAAGTTCATGGACGTCCTTGTGAATGATGCCGTCTTTAATGTTGAATTAATGTGGAATTAATGTTGCTTTAAAATCTCAGTGTACTTTTCTGCATGAATTCTGCCATCACAGAACTGAAAAAAGACCTTTGCCAGGGTATTGACCCAACCCCATACCATGACATCGCCTAGCTTTTGGACTAGTAGCTGATAACAGACTGGATGGTCTTTTTTGTGTTTGGTCCAGAGCACACTGTCCATTTCTTCCAAAAAAAAAAAACCTGCAATACTGATTCATCTGACCATAATACACATTTCCACTGTATGATGCTCCATCCTATATGCCTTCGAGCCCAGAGCAGTCGAAAACTGGACAGCATGTGATCTGGACAAAGACAAATAGAACCATCAAAATCGTTATCAGCTACAATCCAACAGCCAGACTCTGTTATGGTATTGGGTTGGGTTAGTGCCCTTGGCAAATGTCATTTACACGTCTGTGATAGCAGCATTAATGCAGGAAAGTACACTGAGATTTTAGAGCAACATTAATTCCTTCAAGATGACATCTTTTCAAGTCCATGCATTTGTCAACAACACAACGCAAAACAAGCTAAATCAGAAAAAGTTAGGACTGAAATTTGGAAATCCCTTCCCATCTCTCTTTGAGGAACACTGTTTTTAAACATTTCAGTAATTTCCTTATGTGTTTGGTGATAAATTGGAGATCCATGTTGACATCACATGTTTGAAGTCACATTACTATTTAGTTGCTGTTTTTTTTATACCTCATTACTAGCTTTAGATTGCTCTTGTCCCAACGTTTTTTGCAAAGTGCTGCAGGTCTGAAATGCAGGAATTGATGTTTATTAACAAATGAAATTAAGTTGACCAGACAAAACATGAAATATCTTGGATTCATAATGTCTGCAATTATATAAAAGTCAAAGTAAATGTAGGGAATATATATATTTTTTTATTTGCATTCTCCATATCGTCCTAACTTTTTCTGATTTGGGGTTGTATCTGATTCATGTCTAAATGACAGAAAGCTAGAACAAGTGACCCCTTTTGACACCTGCTGACAGAAAAGTGAACTGCAGTCTTGAAAGAATGACAAAAACATGGTAATTTTTTTTTTTTTTTTTTGCGATGCAAGGTTTATAAAAGATAACAAGATAAAAAGAATTACAATATTTTACAGTACTATACTGTGTTTCATATTGTGTTTTAGTTAATATTATTATTAAAATAAAAACGCTGTGCAAAGTGTCTACACATCATCAGTAAGGTAAAACTAACCTGTCTCATGACTTTCTAACAACGACATGTCTTTGGAATGTGGGAGTATTCCCTGTTTCCCAAACTCAGGTACACACTACTCCAGGGGCCATGCATTGGTTTATGAATGCGACTACATTTCTAATCCTATCGCTACAGTAGCTTGTAAACTTGGTTGACTGATGGAATGCCATCGTTTCATCTTCCTGCTCTAGACTATAACTGTTGGAAATTGTCTCAGTGTTGGATTTGCATATATTTAAATGAGTTTCAGGATTGTTTTTCATTAGAGTTGTATCTTCCATGTGTTAAATGACATATAATTTCAACTGGTTCTGATAGTTGGTTGGTTCTGTCTAGGTATAGTTCCACAGACAATGGAGGAGTGGATGTTCTTGATCCAGCTTTGTCAACAACAGAAAACCAGCAGCCCTTTGGATTTAGCAGTCTCACTTCTCCCACCTGGAGGCGCCACTTGTCCCTCCACCATTAATAGAAGTAATGGCATTAGCAGTGATGGTTGTACTGCTCAGACTGACAGTGAAGGCAGCCATGATGAGCCTGGTGATGCGGAGAACAATTCAGCAGACGGGAGTCAGATCAGTGCAGAGAAGTTGGCTCTCTGTGTGGCACGGGCCGTGGGGCCGGATCGGGCCCTAGCTGCGCTGCATGAGTGTGGACTGCATTTGGAGCTTAGCGCCCACTCGACCCTTGTGTGTGAGCTGCTGAGAGTAGCTGAGAAGAGGCAAAGGTGAGGATACATACACGCTGAGGCTCTTGTATGGAGTATTAATTCAGTTGTAGATGTAGACATAAACTCTTTGCCTGACATGTTTGGTTTCAGCCTGAACTATCACTAAGCATATTAAGGTACTTGGCAGATGCAAAAAGTACCGTATTTTCCGGGCTATAAAGCGCACCGGGTTATAAGGCGCAATATCAACGATCGGCTGCTAACGGGTCTATTTTCATACATAAAGCGCACCGGGTTATAAGACGCATGAAATGAAACAAAACTCTTAGTTCCTTTCCGTCGGAAGCTCAATTTGGTCCTTTACCTGGTGCAGGGCTTCTTCTGCTTCCCCACTTTCCGTACCATTGATTCGTTAATGTTGAATTCTCTCACAGCTGCTCTATGACCATGTTGTACTGCGTGACTGATAGCGTTGTGTTTGAAATCCGCTTCGAAAATGAATGAATGAATGCACGTACCCTAATGCTGAAGCACATACCGTATTACTCCGCTATGCTGCGCACTACGGTGGCCGTAAGCTTCATAACTTACCAAGGCCGTGCTAAAACATTTTGACAGATTTATGAGCGCTGTGTACCATCTACAATCGGTTCTAGGTCAGAAAGCACAACCAGAATTAATTCATACATTAGACGCACCGCATTTTAAGGCGCACTGTCGATTTTTGAGAATATTAAAGGATTTTAAGTGTGCCTTATGGTCCGAAAAATACGGTACAGCAAATTTTTCCCCTAATGTAAATTGAATGAATCCGTTCCGTTCCAGACCCCCAGAAAATCCACACTGTATAAGACATTATATGCATTAATGGAGTTGTATTGTACAGGTGCTCCTTGATTTACGTTGGGAATATGTTTTAACAAATCCATCATAAATTAAATGCTTCATGAACGGAGGAGTTTAACGGGTGTCTGGTAGAGCGGTCTATACTGTATCATAGCGGAGATATGGAAAAGACACTTTGTTTAAAACACTTACATTATTCTACAGTTGGCCAAAATCATTAATACAGAGCTTACTTACTAATAATGTGTTGAAAAATCTCATGTAATTTAGTGAGTAATAGATTGAAAGTGAAAAGTACGAAAAACTCCCTTTTATATTCTCTCTAACCTGTAACTATATACACTTGTTCACTGGTTCTGTTTCATCTGGCTAATATTTCGTTTTGTCCATAATGGCTTCCATCAAAGAAAAGTATAAGGTCCATTATGTTGTCCTCTTAAGTGTTACGGCTCTCCCTTAGACAGGGTGTTAACAGTTCTATATTTACTGTGAATTTCCATTAATGTGCTGTGTGGACTTGTGTTTTCAGCGGTATCTCTGACACACTGACATATTGTTTGCATGCAGTTTTCTTATGGAAATACCCTTTGTAATTTCATTACAGTAGCATAAAAAGACTATGTAACTGTAGTAATGTCTGGTCAACGTCCATTTCGGACAACCTGTTTCACAGAACCTAATGTTAAACAGCACATTCCTGTATTGTGATATACCATTACTATAATTAAAAATTACACTTTTCACAAATAACTCCCTGACAGAGGATTTTGGCCATATCGGCCACCTCTAAGATGTATGCAACAGTCAAGCTGTTTCCTTTCACCTCAAACATCCAATCAGCGATCAAACTGTGCTGTACACTGTATGGTTAAAGGTATGTAGACATGTCTTCTAAAGAGTGATCTGTTATTTCAGCCACGCTGTCTGCTAACATGTTCCTAATATGAAGCACACAGGCATGGGTTGTATAGATAAGCAGTGGCAGTAATGGGATGTACCGTACACCTTTGTGCCTCTCATTATGACACTTTCCTAGGTTTCCACCTCACCAACAAGTCAGTTAAGAAACTTCCATCCTGAACAAAGAACTTTAAAATGAATTTGAGTGGCAGCAGTGAACCAGGGCTTATTGTCTGACCTCACATTCATGTTCCACAATCTGGTGACATGTCTTCTCAGAAGAGTAAAGACTGTTGTATTAGTAATGTGGGTACAAACTCCCATCCTGATTCCCATGTTCCTGGATGTTATACCTTGGTGTCCACAGACTAGTTGTGTGAATTGATTTTTGTTTGCTAGCAGCTATAATTGTCTGGTCACATTTTCCTTATTCCACCTCTTTTGCTTAATGCTTCTTTCTGTGTGTTGCTCTCATTACCAGAGCTTTGATTCAGACCATGTTGGAGCGATGTGATCGGTTCCTTTGGTCTCAGCAGGCCTAATGAAGATATCTACATCCTCTACCAACCAGGAAGTCTTCCAATTTCTACACTACAGTTTGATTTCATTTGCCAGAGGTTATAGGTATATAATTGTCAGTGTTTGTGTGTTGGCTTGGACATAGAGATGGAAGGAGCACTGTTGGGGAAATAAATAACCATGTGCCTGTTTTATGATTGTGAGTACTTTGAGTAAGCTGCAAAATGGTTGACCACATGTACAATTACATATTAAAAAAGTAAAACAGCCTAAAATATTTCCAATATACTAATAGAAAAGCACAACAGAAACATTTACACACTGCTTACTATGTACAGAGGTAACTGAGCTTCCATTTTGCTGTTTTGTTGCCCTTTTGTGGGGAAAATGCATGTTACAATAACCACACAAGTGTTCTTATTAGCTCTTTAACGCTGTGCAAACATTGACTCATACTTTGGTTTTATAAATATATTCTGTACACTTTCAAATACGTGTTATTTTGAATAGCATGTAATAGTATTAATAATAAAATAGTAGTAGTAGTAGTAGTAGTAGTAATCATCATCGTCATCATATGTGCAATATATTATATTATAATTTAGTTAATTCTATCCAATCTAACTGGATCTCATTTCGTTTTTCGCTTTCCATGTTCATTCAGCTTTGTTGAATATGGATATAACTTATGAACACTGAGCAGATCTATTGAGTTGGCACCATCTCAACTGCCAGTTAGGCAATTTCTTTTCTTTTTTTGAGAATTAATGGAGGTTTATAATCTATTAAATAGTACTAACAAAGTTTTTTTTTTATATACTTTTAAATAGTATATGATTAGAATTATTAATATATTTAACTGAACTTGGAAATTAACTTGTGAACAGCTGTGAGTATTAAATACAAACCTGGATGTAAGCATATTCATATATCTGTCTTTTGTGGTGTGTTACTGAAAATGTATAAAAAATGTAAGCCCAAAAGAAATCATGATGTTACAAAGTCTTCCAATGAGATTACTCTTTATGCACCTTTGTTTTCTCTGTTATATATACACCCGGCTCTATTGAAGTTGAATGTAATGCTGATTGGGAATAAAATATTAATAGTAAAAGCTTAATTGCATGTGATTTTTGTAATTACTGTAATAGTAAATTAACTTTTATAGCGTCACATGCTGACACGGTGTTTAGCACTGTCACTTCACAGCTTCATATACAGTGGGGTAAAAAGTATTTAGTCAGCCACTGATTGTGCAAGTTCTCCTACTTAGAAAGATGAGAGAGGTCTGTAATTTTCATCATAGCTACACTTCAACTATGAGAGACAAAATGAGAAAAACAAAATCCAGGAAATCACATTGTAGAATTTTTAAAGAATTTAATTGTAAATGATGGTGGAAAATAAGTATTTGGTCAATAACAAAAGTCCAACTCAGTACTTTGTAACATAACCTTTGTTGGCAATGACAGAGGTCAAACGTTTCCTGTAAGTCTTCACCAGGTTGGCACACACTGTAGCTGGTATTTTGGCCCATTCCTCCATGCAGATCTCCTCTAGAGCAGTGATGTTTTGGGGCAACACAGACTTTCAACTCTCTCCACAAATTTTCTATGGGGCTGAGGTCTGGAGACTGGCTAGGCCACTCCAGAACCATAATGCTTTTTACGGAGCTACTCCTTTGCTGCATGAGCAGTGTTTTTGAGATCATTATCATGCTGGAAGACCCAGCCACGTTCCATCTTCAGTGCTCTCACTGATGGAAGGAGGTTTTGGCTTAAAATCTCATGATACATGGCCCCGTTCATTCTTCCCTTAACACGGATCAGTCGTTCTGTCCCCTTTGCAGAGAAACAGCTCCAAAGCATGATGTTTCCACCCCCATGCTTCACAGTAGGTATGGTGTTCTTGGGATGCAACTCAGCATTCTTCTTCCTCCAAACACGACAAGTTGAGTTTTTACCAAAAAGTTCTATTTTGGTTTCATCTGACCACATGATATTCTCCCAATCCTCTTCTGGATCATCCATATTCTCTCTGGCAAACTTCAGACGGGCCTGGACATGTACTGGCTTAAGCAGGGGGACACGCCTGGCACTGCAGGATCTGAGTCCCTCTCGGCGTAGTGTGTTACTGATGGTAGCCTTTGTTACGTTGGTCCCAGCTCTCTGCAGGTCATTCATAGGTCCCTCCGTGTAGTTTGGGATTTTTGCTCACCGTTCTCATGATCATTTTGACCCCACGGGATGAGATCTTGCGTGGGGCCCCAGATCGAGGGAGATTGTCAATGGTCTTTTATGTCTTCCATTTTCTTAAAATTGCTCCCACAGTTCATTTATTCACACCAACCTGCTTGCCTATTGTAGATTCACTCTTCCCAGCCTGGTGCAGGTCTACAGTTTTCTTCCTGGTGTCCTTCAACAGCTCTTTGGTCTTGGCTATGGTTGAGTTTGGAGTCTGACTGTTGCTTGTTCGTGGGTGAACAAATACTTATTTTCCCCCACGGTTTTTTTCTTTAAAAATCCTACAATGTGATTTCCTGGATTTTTTTCTCTCTCATTTTGTTTCTCATGGTTGAAGTGTATCTTCAGTAGGAGAACTTGCAAAATCAGTGGCTGACTCGATACTTTTTTGCCCCACTGTGTGTGTGTGTATGTATAGATATGTTAATTTCAAACAAATGAGACAAAAATATTATACTTCATCATTTATTTTACTGAGGAAAATGATCCAACATTGCATATTAGTGAGTGTCAAAAATATGTGAACCTCTAGGATTAGCAGTTAATTTGAAGGTGAAATTAGAGGGTGTTTTCAATCAATGGGATGACAATCAGGTGTGAGTGGGCACCCTGTTTTATTTAAAGAACATGGATCTATCAACGTCTGCTCTTCACAACATGTTTGTGGAAGTGTATCATGGCATTAACAAAGGAGATTGTTGTTGATGCTCATCAGGCTGGAAAAGGTTACAAAACCATTTCTAAAGAGTTTGGACTCCACCAATCAGAGCACGAATGGAGGAAATTGAAGACCATTGTTACCCTTCCCAGGAGTGGTCGACCAACAAAGATTACTCCAAGAGCAAGGCATGTAATAGTTGGCGAGCCCACAAAGGCCCCCAGGTAACTTCTAAGCAACTGAAGGCCTCTCTCACCTTGGCTAATGTTTATGTTCATGAGGCCACCATCAGAAGAACACCGGTGTGCAGAATGGTGTGCATGGAACAGATTTGTGGACGGATGAGACCAAAATAGAATTTTTGGTTTAAAAGAAAAGCATTATGTTTGGAGAAAGGAAAACACTGCATTCCAGCATAAGAACCTTATCCCATCTGTGAAACATGGTGTTGGTAGTATCATGGTTTGGACCCGTTTTGCTGCATCTGGGCCAGGACGGCTTGCCATCATTGATGGAACAATGAATTTTGAATGATATCAGAGAATTCTAAAGGAAAATGTCAGGACATCTGTCCATGAACTGAATCTGAAGAGAAGGTGGGTCATGCAGCAAGACAACGACCCTAAGCACACAAGTCGTTCTACCAAAGAATGGTTAAAGAAGAATAAAGTTAATGTTTTGGAATGACCAAGTCAAAGTCCTGACCTTAATCCAATGGAAATGTTGTGGAAGGACCTGAAGTGAGCAGTTAATGTGAGGAAACCCACACATTATCCCAGAGCTGAAGCTGTTCTGTACGGAGGAATGGACTAAAATTCCTCCAAGCCGGTGTGCAGGACTGATCAACAGTTACAGGAAACGTTTAGTTGTGACGTTTTGTAAATGACCAAAAATAATATTTTTGTCTCATTTGTTTAACTGGGTTCTCTTTATCTACTTTTAGGATTTGTGTGAAAATCTGATAATGTTTTAGGTCATATTTATGCAGAAATATAGAAAATTCTAAAGGGTTCACAAACTTTCAAGCACCACTGTATCTGTGAATGTTCTTGTTAAGAAAACAACTTTTGAACTGTGGGAAGCAAGCCTTGCTGCAATAGTTTCTTGTACTCAAAATCATTCCTTGACTTTTCACAATGATGCAGCTCACCAGTACCAGCAGATGAAAAAGCTCCCACACCATGCCACTGTGCCTCTGCCTCCATGCTTACTGGTTGTAGAGAAGCAGTCACTGGTGTATTTCTCTGGTCCATCACCACGCAGCTCCAGTCATGATTCATCAGTGTGACAGATTAGAAAATAGATTAGAAAATATTTTGGAAGATTTTGAACACCCAGACGTGTTAGTTTGAGTTTTATAGCAACCATTTCAGTCTTTTCATGGTTATAATTAATTTCCCTGTTTCCAGGTGTGTGACACTCATTTAAGTTATGCAGTCCATGCCATTAATTAAATAGTTTAATTTATTTTGTTTGAGGTATGTTCCACGAAACCAAAATGTTCAGCTATTAAATTAGCTTGGTACATTTCTATGACTTTTTTAGCATCCTAAAAGTGTGGTGATTTCATAAAGTTTGTGAGACAGAGAGAACAATTTTTTTTTTCTTTATGACAATATATATTTTTTTATTAACATCATTTTTCCTATGAGGTGTTTTGGAGCTTCATAACTGTCACATCTGAGAAGAATGGTAACCAGAAGGTAAAGAGATCTTTTTTTTTTCTGTTTTCTTTTCCTGTTTTTTCTCTTCAGGATTACTTTTGTGTGTTGATGACTACTCCCTTTTTGGCACAGGTTCATTCAGATCAAGATCACACACACACCTGGTGAAGAGCGGCCTGGAAGAGAGAAAACAGAGAAGCCTCTGGAGTGCTGATAAGAGGAAAATCTTCAAATTGGTAAGTGAGGACTGCAGGTGACGTCTGTGTGCCTTTAAAGCTTTTTATTGTCCTAGCTGAGTGACTGCATTTGACTCGGAGTTTGGAGAGCTTCAATATGATTTTGTGCTGATTGCCATGCCTTTGAAATAAACTTGCGCTGACATGCAGAACCTGCAGGATGCTTGATGCCATCCAGAATCTTTTTCACTGAGAAAGTTATAGAAAATGATATCTGTCACTAGTATCCTTGTGAGATTCAAATATTTATCTAGAGTTATGCGCAGTTTACTGTCTATCCGATCAATGTCCATTTGCTTTAACAAAGAGGTCTTAAATATGATTATAAATAATAACAGGAAATAATACACTCCATGCATTGCAGCTGTAAACAGCTGGTCACTTCAACAACCAGTCAGTGCCACAGATCAACAGTTAAAGAGCATTAAGTCCGTCATTCGTGTGTGGGTGTGAGTTTATTACATTACCAGTCATGTGCTCATTTTCTTGTTAGCTCATGTTTGGGTTAGACAGTTTTCTAACTCGTTTGACGTGTTTAGAGACCTTTTGTGTGTATGACTTTCCGCTGCTTGGAAAGTACATAGCGTATGTGCCTGTCCTATTGTAAGTTGTATTGATTTGTTTGGTGCCCTATTACCTGTTTATTCTCTCTAACCTATAACTATATAAACTGGTTCACATTCGCTCACTGAGTCCCTGTTTCATCTGGCTGATCTACCATGTTGTTCGTAATGCTGTTTATCAGTGCGTTTTTGGTTCCCTCAAACAAAAGTATCAGATCCATCATACTGTCCTCTTAAGTGTTATGGCTTTCCCCTACACAGGGTTGTAATAGTACATGTACATGTAGTGGTATTAAGGATGCTGTGTAGATGTTAGCGTTTCACTCGTGTTTTCATTGGTATCTCCGATGCATTTACGTATCGTTTTTATGCAGTTTTCTTGCGAAAATACCCTTTATATTTACATTACAGTAGCGCTAAAACTGTGTGACTATGCTAATGTCCGGTCAGTGTTCCTTTCGATCAACATTCTGTTTCACAATACACAATGCGTACCTGTATATTGTTTATCTACTGCATATATGACGCTATTTGTACTTTGTATAGACAACAGATACATATTCACACAGAGAGAGAGAGAGAGAGAGAGAGAGAGAAAATGAGAATATGTGTGTGTTCGGTATTGTTTGATGTGGTCTTGTTGTCACCATGTGCACAGATAAGGGAATTCTGCACATACCTGATCAGCTCAAGCCAGACTATAAAAGTCACAACTTTCACAATGGCAAATTATTTGTGAGGTATCTCTCTAACCCCAGATACTTCAATTCTTAAATGATGATCCAATAGTGGGTTTTCCAGGGTTTCAGTGTTGTATTGGATATGCTGGATCCAAACACACTTTAGCTTTGAATGACATAATAGTCTAGTTTGTACATCATCTTTCTGCTTTGAGTTAACTGATCTGCTCTACAGATGGAGGCTGTTCGCACTGTGAGTATGATCAGCGGCTACCTTATTATACATACTTAAACAGCTAGTCTATTTGCTAGCTGTACATCAAGTATTTTTGTTTTCTGTCATATTCAAGCGGTTCAACGGGTGCAAATTTTGTTGTTACCATAGGTGTCTTTTTCTTCCTTGACTCTGACACTCTTAGTGTTGTTCCTGCCCATGTCTGAAGCTCAAATGTCTGGCAAAAACGCATCAGGTTGTACATTATTGTGTCTTTACTAAAGCTGCAATTACACTTAATGTATTATTTTACCATTTCTAATTACTTACAGAAGTAACCAACTATGTTACGTAACAACTGAAATGGTATACGTGCTACTTTACATACAAAATGCACTTAATACATGTGTACACTTCATCTATTGTGATTTGGCAGTGAGATCAAGTCACTCAACACAGGAGAGGAATTCAACACGAGGTAAATTTAATTGCAAATATTGTTACTATTTTATTGTGTTTTGAAGAAAGGTAAGAATGATCGTGTTGTTAGTAAATATAGTTAATTACATTTTTCCAGCACCTATCATCGGGAAGGACAGGGTAGTTATTCCCTTGACGTGATACCTTTTGCAATTCTGGGGAATAATCTCCCCAACTGGCCTTATATGCTTCAAACACAGCCACTCGTGCCACTGGGCAATGGTGGGTTAACAAATAAGGCTGCTGTGCTATCTGAGCACTCCCAAGATTATTCTTCTCATAAATAATTATTAGTAAATCACTAAAGGGGTGACAAGGAGGCACAGTGGTTGGTGCTGTTGCCTCACGATTCCAGATCACTCGTTCAATTCTGGGCAAGGACTCTGTGTGCGTGTGTTGGTGTGTGCATGCGTGCATGTGCCCTGCGATGGATTGGTGCCCTGTCTAGGGTTGGTGGCCCTGTCTACAGGTCAGTTTAAGGTCAGTTCTTTTTGGAAGGATAGCAGCTTAGAAACCATTTTTTAAGAAAGGAACAGGGTGAAAAGGCTAAGATATGCTAAAGCTCTCAAAGACTGAAAAGATTATTATGGAATGATGAATCCAAGTTTGAAAATTTTGGGTCCAGTCATCGACAATATGTTATATGTCTTATATGGTCATTATACCATTGCTGAAACAACAAATCTAATGGTGGCCTAAGACTTTTGCATAGTATTGTATCGCAATACAGAAACCACTTTTTCTGGAACTTAAAAAAAAACCCCATTATTTCCAGAAATGGCTTCTTTCTTGGGCTCTATATATTGGGAGTAATGCACAGTAATGTCAGTATGTTGATGCTGATTAAAGCAGAATATTTTTTATTTATTTTTATTTTATTTTATGAATTTAAGGCCTAATGACTCTAATTCTAATTCAAACTGAAGGCCTAGTTTTTGGTAGCTCTACATTTAAAGTGTTTTCTGTTGCTATGATAATTGTTTAAAATACATCACTGGATGGAAATCATAAGTCGGGACATTATCTCTTCTGGCTGAAAAGTTTTATACAAACTAAATAGGAAATGAGTGGTTTGAGTAGATTTAACAGTATTTAAAAAGCAGATATGTGTGCAGTCTATGTAGGCTCTACATTCATCCAGGAGGCTTTGAGGAGAGCCAGAGAGTTGACTGATGCTGCATATGCTCGCACCAATGAGAGGTCAGTACCTAAAGGAGTATCAAAAATTGCGTTAAATGCTAGATGTAGTCTATTCAATTGGTAAAATCTATCACGGTACAGGTACGCACCATTTAACGACGTTCTGTGAAACAGGTGCTTGCCCGAAATGGACATTGATCAGACATTACTATAGTCACAGAGTCTTTTTATGCTACTGTAATGTAAATATAAATGGTATTTTCACAAGAAAACTGTATGCAGATGATGTGTAAATGCATCAGAGATAATGCAGAAAACATGAGTGGAACGCCACAGTGGTGATTGAAAGTTTGTGAACCATTTAGAATTTTCTATTTCTGCATAAATATGACCTAAAACATCATCAGATTTTCACACAAGTCCTAAATGTAGATGAAGAGAACCCAGTTAAACAAATGAGACAAAAATATTATACTTTGTCATTTATTTCTTGAGGAAAATGATCCAATATTGCATATTAGTGAGTGTGAAAATATTTGTGTGAAAATATTTATGCAGAAATATAGAAAATTCTAAAGGGTTCACAAAGTTTCAAGCACCACTGTACATATCACTCCCTCAAGGAAATACACAACACCAGTTACAATATTACACACACTGTAGATCCAAACTATAATACATATATATACAATGGAATATAAACATGAATAACCATACCTCGCTGACTGCACACAACCAAAGGGAATGAGTCCACTTGAAGAAACACCAATTTCCAGAACAGGCAATGCAATATCACCTTAAACAGTTTAAACCTTTAAGCAGAGTACAAACTTTTCCATTTCATGTTTCTTCTTAGCAGAGAACATTGTGACACCTGAAAGTATCCATGCACAACACCGAATGCAGTCTCTAAATTAAATAAAAAAATACTAATATTACTATATTAATATTTATGGTAATTAAAATATACATGCTAAACCGTTTTTAATTTGATCTGCTCTATGCATCTGGAGTTAAAAGACAGATTTTTATTTCTTTTTATAATTTGTTTTAATTTTTAAGACCTCGGTCATTAAAACGAACAGACGTTGATCGGATGCTCATTAAATGGTGCATGCCCTGTAAATATAATGTGTATAATTAAGTTGCATGCTAGTTTTGATTACTGTCATGTCCTGATTCCCTCAGAGTAAAGATGTCTGTATCGGAAGAGTCTTTTCGGCCCAGCGACCTGCTGGCTCAGTTTAAGCAGATTGGCGCCAGTACAAAAGCTCACATCAGAGCTGCAGAGCTACTGGATAACACAGTGGAAGTCATCAGAGAGATGGTGTACACACACGTCATGGCTCAGCCTAAACATACTGGTATAGACCTACATGATACGTTTGTCATATACTAAGAATGTAAACCATATATCAGTCTAGAATACCTTGACACAGCATGGTCACTGAATCTTTGTGTTTCTGTCAGAGCTGTTGAGTATGGAGGATGTGGAGACTTTGCTGGAGGCTACAGGGTGTTCTGCAGAGATCAAGAAGCCAACATGCAAAAGCGACTGCCTTTCAGAGAGCTATCGCACCATCACAGGCCTGTGTAACAACAGGTGCTCATCTTGCACACTTATCATTCCACGTCAGTGCCATGATGGCTCGGCTGATAGCTATTGCGTCACTATAGGGAATCAGTCAGGTCGCCTATTTAAGCTGCTCTAGACTGCACATCCTCGGCGCACATATGCGAGCCACTTTGTAACTCACCACCACCAACTCCTCCTTACGTCTTATCTGACTTCATCAATGTCACGTCTGCTGTCCTTGATGGACCCTCTGTTCTGGGGAGGGTCATTCTGCTACTCTCCCTGCCTAAGGCTTTCCATGCACATGGACAGGTATGGAGGCCCCAGAACAGAGCCAAACCGCCAAGTAAATCCATCAGCATTAAACTTGCAAATTGAATTGAATTGAAGCTGGTGTTGAATTAAAATATTTTTGACTAGTAATTCTGAGTGAAATATGTTTTGCAATAAATGATGAGACTTTGCTGGATCTTAATGTATCATCTCAATCATCTGCAGACTCAATCCTTTGCTGGGGGCAGCTAATACCCATTATGCTCGCTGGCTTCCCCCACAGTATGAAGATTTTCATGGGGCACCCAGAGGCTGGAACCCACAGCATACCTACAACAACTTCACACTGCCTGCAGTAAGAATTATGTTATATGGAATAAAGGTGATGTGTAGCTGTAACTACTGATGCAGTAATTACAATTTTTAATCCACTGCTACTGATCAAGGACATATATTTCATTTCAGTGCTGGGGGGACAATAAACAGTAAAATTTCTCTAGAGCACTTCCTTAGGGGAACACCAAAGATGCAACCAAAAGTACTGTTGTGTTAAATGGCTATAGCCCATAGGCTACAGCTTTATGTTCAACCAGTAATACCAAGAGTGGCCTGTAGATGGCAGACTACATATTGGTGTAGTTTTCGTAACATGAACATGAACTCAATTCTGAATTAAAGTTAGTGAAATGACTGTGCTGTTAATGTGCGGCTGTGTTTGTGCAGTTGAGACTGTAGTGCGCTGCACAAGTTAAATGTGACCAGCACAGAATCTGTTATATGAGAGTGATCGCCTGATCACCGGTTATGGCCGATCACACTAAAAAATCAGCCAATTCCGGTCACGAGCTGATCGATTGGTACATCTCTTGTTTTGACCAGCATTTTAAGGAACTTGTAATATTGGCTATATACCATACCATACGCTCAAAAATTAGACAGATACCTGCATTTTTTTTTTTTTTTTTTACTATTGGTTAATTGACTGATGAGATTACATTACCTTGAATGAAAAGCTAAAGCAGTCCTACATATTGCAGACAGCAGACTACATATTGGTGTAGTTTTCGTAAATACACTGAGTATGGTGTGATGCCATCTAGCAGAATCTTAATTGAGAACCACAGTGAAGATGGTTTCAGTATGTATTTGCACTGTTGTCCTTTAAGTCATTAAATATGTGTTACTGGTCTAATTTTAGAGATTTAAGAACAGTAATAATAGCAGAAAAATACTTAAATCTATAACCAAACTAAATCAAACCAAATATTCTTCGGAGATATGTGTTTATTATAGTCCTCTTTAAAACAAGATATGAACAATTATATGCCACCAAATGTAAAGCAACTTAAATATGTATAATATTTTATAATTTATCAGTTGTAACAGTATAAAATACAATGCGTATGGATTCTGCTGAAGGTAGGCAGTGGACCAAACTTCTGTGAGGCATATGAAAGGGAATGCAGTCCTTCAAAACTTAAAAAAAAAAATTTGCATCTATAATTAGCACAAGTTTTTTCAACGTATATTACTATACATTATTTTAATGTAAATAATGCGTTGAAAGCTTCTGTTGCCATGTTATGTGATGGTGTGGTGGAGATATGGCTATAAGAGAATTTGCTCTGTGATCACATGCTTGATCAGTGCATTTTAGTCAAGATCACGAAAATTATGTTAAAGTACATTAATTTCGGGCCAGTTTTTGGCCTCAGAATTTTGGCCCAAAATCATTTCAGATAAGCATGGTACCAGTGTTTTCATATGAAGTTCCTGTCAGTTTTAGCAGACTCTTTCAATGACTGGGTATATAATTCAGCTACGGTTTGTTGCTGCCTATGTGTCAGTTTCTAGTTTTAATTGCTGTTTCAATTGCCACAAGCTTCCAATGGGAGTCAGGTGATGGGCCAGTCAGTAGGTCCCAAATTTTGTGATAATGGGTTCCTATTATCCACAAATCCAAGTGACGATTTGAATGTCACTCTTGTATCTGTGTAGGTTCGTGCAGTGTCCCAGGAGGTGTTGTACACTCAGAATGAGAAGGTCTCTTCGGATTCATCTCTGTCTCACCTGCTGGTCGAATGGGGGCAGTGGATTGATCACGATCTGTCACTGACCCCCCAGAGCCCCAGCACTGCCTCATTCAGGACTGGTGCTGACTGTACCCATACCTGCAGCAGAGACACGCCATGCTTCCCTATTCAAGTAGACACACACACACACCCAAAAGGGAGCCATATAGCTGGTCCAGTAGGCTGGGTTTTCTTGTTCTTCTGTAATGCAATAAAATGAAGCATTCTTTCAGTGTTCAACAATAGATGAAGCAGTGATGCTTTTCCTGCATGGGAAGTTTGTGATGTGAACTGTTCATTCCATTGTACTGAGTCGTATCTCACTAAGTGTGACATTTAGACTGTAATACTGTGCTAGGAGCTGTGCATCCACACAATGGTGCTTGAAAGCTTGTGAAACTTTGAGAGAGTTTTAGGCCATAGTTATGCAGAAAATTCCAAAGGGTTCACAAACTTTCAAGGACCACTGTATGTTACCATTTGAATAAAAGTGGCATCACATTATTTGCAATCACTGAAGCAAGTATTATGTAATATGATGCATTTAACTTTGACAGCAGTTCTCAAACAAATCAAAGATAATAAGATTAATGTAGATGTCTTCCATTAATCAAATGGAAAATCAATTGCGGAAAATTCCGTACCAATATTTGATAGATAATCTTAATAGTAGCAGATGAACCCTGGTGTACATGCACACCAAATTTCACTCCCACTCTCCCACCCTGTAATTCTCTACCTCAGATCCCTCTATCTGACCATCGTCGAGCTGTTCAAAGCTGCATGCCATTTTTTCGCTCTGCTCCCAGCTGCGTGGGCGTCGCTGTTACGTGCCGTCACAGAGAGCAGCTGAACGCCATCACAGCTTTTGTAGATGCCAGCATGGTGTACGGGAGTTCAGACGAGCTCGCACTCTCTCTGCGTAACCTGTCCTCCCCACTTGGCCTGCTCTCACACAACCAGCTGCACACAGACCAAGGGCTGGCCTACCTGCCCTATCTGCCCCGCACACACACCCAGCTGGACCCATGTGGGCCACGCCAGGGCTCTAACACCTTCTCACAAACAAACACAACCAAAATCACAGCGTCCATGGGAAACATGACCTTCTGCTTTCAGGCAGGTAGGCCACTATGTCTACAAATTGTGTCACTTGTGTGTTTGTATTTGACTAGATGCGCTGATTGCAATCTTCTTTCAATTTAGCAATGGTTTTTCGATTGTTTTTAAACACATGACTGGCCAATTATAAGTTACACATACAGATAGCAGGAACTGCTGGTTTGTGCCTGGCTCTGTGGTCTCGCTAGCTTTAGGTTTGACCTCTATGCCTTTGTTAGTTTTGGCACATTCCACATATTCAGCGGAGTGATGCTGTTTTTAAACTTCTTATTAATTAATTATTGAATTATTTAATTAAAAATGGCTTATTGTCACCATCCATGTAATGCAAACAGCACGCTCTGAAGAGCTTCCATGCCGAAGACTTGGCTATGTCCGAAATAGATGCTTACATCCTCATTAGGATCCCTACCCCCTCTTTAGTACTGCGCTATTTAGGGAGACTATTTACTTGACTACGAAGCTCTCAAAACACGAAATTCTCATCATTAACATGCGTCAGCAGTAGTGTCATAAACAAACGGCTGAGTCATGTTTAAAGCTCTGTAGGCTACACACATGAACTCAATTCTGAATTAAAGTTAGTGAAATGACTGTGCTGTTAATGTGCGGCTGTGTTTGTGCAGTTGAGACTGTAGTGCGCTGCACAAGTTAAATGTGACCAACACAGAATCTGTTATATGAGAGTGATCGCCTGATCACCGGTTATGGCCGATCACACTAAAAAATCAGCCAATTCCGGTCACGAGCTGATCGATTGGTACATCTCTTGTTTTGACCAGCATTTTAAGGAACTTGTAATATTGGCTATATACCATACCATATGCTCAAAAATTAGACAGATACCTGCATTTTTTATTTTTTTTTTACTATTGAGATTTTTTAATTGACTGATGAGATTACATTACCTTGAATGAAAAGCTAAAGCAGTCCTTGGACATGAAACAGTTAGACAATTGTACTTGGTGTAGTCATACTATAACAACTGGTCCATCTACTACTCTTCAGGTTATCAGACAGCTGTTCTGTCTGGCTGTGTTTCAGGTGATTCAAGGGTAAATGAGCACTTGGGGATGATTGCTCTGCACACACTGTTTCTGAGAGAACATAATCGATTAGCTGAGAAGCTGAACAAGCTCAATCCCCATTGGAGTCCAGACACGCTGTACCACGAGGCGAGGAAAATCCTTGGAGCTGTCCATCAGGTTTTTGAGAAAAACATGTTGAAGTGCTGAAAATCATTAAAATGATGCTTTTATTATAATGCAGTATTCTGTTCACTGCTGTCGCAGGTGCTGACGTGGGATCACTACTTGCCACGTGTTCTGGGGCACAGAACATATTCCAAACTCATGCCCCCATATCAGGGCTACGACCCTGAGGTTGACCCCAGTATCACCAACGCCTTCTCAACTGCCGCCTTCCGCTTTGCTCATGTGACCGTCCAGCCTGTAGTGAACCGGCTCGGGCCTGGCTACCAACTCAACCCTCAGTATCCACCACTTCCATTACACCACTCACTGTTTGCATCCTGGAGGGTGGTGGAAGAGGGTGTGTAGCCAATACACCGGTGTTTCTCAATCCAGGCGCCCCACCTCTCTGCATGTTTTTGTGTTTTCCTGCTCCCAACACACCTGATCCAACTACTCAGCTCATTAACAAGCCCATTATTGAGTTAAAGTGGGTGTGTTTAAACAGGAGAAGCACTAAATTGTGCAGAGCAGTGGGGCACCAGGACCAGCATTGATTACAAGTTTTCAAGATCAGTACATTGTGTGAAAGTAAACAGTTTAGTATAGTCAAGTTCTTTACATTGTTTTGCTATTGGGGGTATACGGTTGTAATAATATTGTGATTTTGGTAAAGCTGTTGTCAGTAGGGTAGCGCACATACAACAGGAAGTGTATCTTCTGTCACTGCAGGTGGTATAGATCCAATGCTGCGTGGCCTGCTGTTGTCCCCAGCGAAGCTACAGGCTCCAGAGCAGATGATGGTGGAGGAGTTAACTGAGAGGCTCTTCCAGGCACAGGGGGGGCTGCCACTGGACCTCGGTGCTCTAAACCTGCAGAGGGGACGTGATCATGGTCTGCCTGGTATTCCCTCTTCGTTCTCTACCTACTTTAATCTGTTTTTCATACCTAATCAAAGTCTCAGTTATTCCTCTTGGTCTCACACTGTCTCTCTACACAGGATTCGGAGCTTGGCGTGAGCTTTGTGGCCTCTCCGTCCCTGCCAACGAATCGGATCTAGCAGAAATTCTGAAGAATGCAGGCTTGGCACGTAAGCTGCTCGGCCTGTATGGGACAGTTCAGAACATCGACCTGTGGGTGAGTGCTATCTCAGAGCCACCACTGTCTGGTGGGAGAGTGGGGCCTCTGCTGGCCTGCTTGCTAGTCAAACAGTTCCAAGCTCTTCGAGATGGCGACAGGTGAGTAAATACACACCT
Source organism: Ancistrus triradiatus (assembly GCA_025084515.1). Lineage (NCBI taxonomy): Eukaryota > Metazoa > Chordata > Actinopteri > Siluriformes > Loricariidae > Ancistrus > Ancistrus triradiatus. Next base: position 82,571 of record JAJAGP010001937.1, read on the forward strand.
GTCACAAACACACCGGTCTCTCACACACACGCACGCAAACACAGAATGGCCACTTTATTAGAGACACCCATCTGTTAGCACGTTGGACGACCTTTAGCCTTCAGAATTGCAGTAATTTGCCGTGGCATAGATTCCACTGGCTTCTGAAATCATTCTGCAGGAATATTGACCTTTGAAGACAGAATAGCTTGAACAGTCTGTTCTACCTTGTCCCAGAGATGCTGGGCCTGTGAAGGCCAGGGACTGTACAACCCTTATTGCATGGTGCAGCTGAAAGTGTCTTAATACCACAGGGTAAACAGCTGCCATGTAGGGATGAACCTGGTCTGCCACAATGTTTAGATAAATCCTACTGTCCAAATATTCATCCATAGTATCAGAGGACCAGGGTGTGGCAAGAAAACCTTCCCCACACCATTACTCCATCTCCACCAGCCTGAACTGCTGACACCTGACGGGAAGGGTTCATCAATTCATGCAGCTTGAACCAAATTCTGACCCTCCACAATTGTAAAAGGGCAGATGTCTCTAATAAAGGCGACTCGGTGTATACACACACACACACACACACACACACACAAGCACACTTGTACATACAGTGAAGGCCAAAAGTCTGACATCACTAGTCAAAATTCTTCTATTTTGCTTTGTTTTGGCTTTTTTTTTTTTTTCTTCAAATTTCATAGAACGTTTTTCATTCCGTATCAGCAGCATAATAATTGGAGTGAAAAGTTGAATCTCTTTTGAAAAGCTTTTGATAAGCTCCAGAGTTTGCTAGTATATTAGTACATGTTCCCCATTTTGCTGTATTGACAGCATACACTCAAGCTGACATGGAGTCCACACGTTTGTGCACTGTTTGATAATCCATGTCATCCCAACACGATTTCACAATATTCCTGTTACTGAATGCTTGACGTTCTCTGTCTTCATGGGAAGTCCATGACAGTCAGCACTCCTTGATCTTCAAGTAGTTGTTGCAAAGGTTTGAGTTGTTTTTGTGGCAATACCTTCAACACAAAGATCCAGGGAAGAATTTTCACTAGTGGGTCTCAGTCGGTCCACACAGTCTCTGAATTATGCAGTAGTTCTGCAAAGTCGAATGAACCATTTTCAAGTCGGTTTAATTCTGAGATCATACAATAGAACACCCTGTGGATCACCGTGAAGTTGAATGGTCTTCCCTGGTAGGTTCTGGTGGGAGCGAGAAGGAGTGTTCAGCGCCGCTCAGAGACTCTCACTGCGCAGTGTCTCTCTCTCTCGCATCATCTGTGACAACACAAACATCTGCTTGGTACCTACAGACCCCTTCATACGAACACTCAGGGCTGACCAGCTACTGCCCTGCACACACTCCAGCATCACACACTTCAACCTCTCTGCATGGAAGGAGCCAGACACTCGTATGTGTGATGATTATTGATGATTATCTATATGAAAAATCTGGGTGAAATCAATGTATGCAAGGTAGCACAAATGATCAGCAGTGACACTGACATGGTAGTGTGTGTGCAGTGCTGGTACAAGCTTAAGGTGTGGCGGTGTGGCTGGGACTTTCTACACTGTGAACAATCACAGCCTCGTCATTGGACACACCTGCTTTATTGTTGTACCTTGTAGGTATGCAGTTAGAGAATATAACTAACTAAGTGTGTTAGTCATCCTCTAGTTCTTTATCAGTGTCAGCTTCAGAAAAGCATGTTAAATGTTAAACTAGGCCCAACCCGGCAGCTGCACCCAGGTATTTAAAAAAGCCAAGTATCGCTGCTGTGCGTGATATTTCCATGACACAAAGTACATGCATGTAGTAGGTCAGTGTCATTAGTATGGTGAGAATGGTCCATGACCAAAATTAGATCTGGATAGTGGTGGTCCTGTGGTGGCACATTTCCTTCGATGGGCAGGTAACTGAGGCATAGTGCCATATAACACTATATTTGTGAAAGTGTATTCTATAGGTCAATAAAGTTCTATAGGTAAACATGTACCTATATACAGTGGGGCAAAAAAGTATTTAGTCAGCCACTGATCGTGCAAGTTCTCCTACTTAGAAAGTTGAGTTGAATTTCTTAAATCGTTTGGTTTTAAATTTGTTTTTTCTCAGATCCGGTGTGTGGCTCAGTCCCTCGGCTAAAGGTGGGTTTCTCTGTGCTGTGTGGATCAGCAGTGGTGTACCAGTGTCCCTCTGGCTATCTGCTTCATGGGGCCACACAAATTACATGTGAACCCAAGACACACCTGTGGACACCGAGTCCTCCCACCTGTGAAGGTCGGTCCATGTGTCTGTGGAGTCTGAACATCTACTTATGTATGCTAATTTTTCTTCATTGTATTTTCATATAGACCTGTTTTTGGTCAAGTAAGAGATGATACAGGGCAGCATTTGTTCTGCCTCAACTAATGACACCCAAACTGTAATTGTCCTTCCTCCATTAAACACATCGATTCAGTATACACAGTCCAGGCTAAAAAGGTTTGTGACATGTTCATACGTATTTAATTAAATTCAGGGTCGTGGAGGTGGTACCTACCCGGCAGCACAAGGCAAGAACCAACCCTTGACAGAGCACCAGTCTGTCACATCAGTCACACAGACTGAGACACTTAAGAGAAACCAGTTGACCTAATGCATGCATTTGGACTGTAGGAGGAAACCCATGCAGTTATGGGGAAAACATGCAAACTCCACATAGACAGTGGCCGGGCTGAGAATGAATCCCTGATCTCTGTAGCTGTGAGGTGACAGGGCTAACCACTGTGTCTAAATGTAGCAGTTTAGTGAATTCAAAGTGTAACAGCTGGATGTTGGTTTGTCTCAGATATTGATGAGTGTTCCAAAGAACCTTCTGTCTGCCCTCTAACCCTTCAGTGCCAGAACACACCGGGCTCCTTTATTTGCACAGGTATCCACTATATTGGGATTATTTCAAAATGAAGTACTGTTCAAATATAAGTGCAAGCCATATTTGTATTGTGGTCCATTCCGTCACTGTCAGGCTCTTCTCATTCTAGAGGCTTCTACTCCTCTTTCTGCCTCGTCCATCGCTGCTGCAGTCATGGCAGTGGTGGGAGGTCTTGCTGTGACTGCCCTGATAATGAGCTGCTACTCCAGGTACGTGAGCTTGGTTTAGGCATCAGCTGCTGGATTTTCTAAACACGCTGCAAATGTCTGAACTCAATATATTTGTATTGTAGGTTTTTCATCAGAAATGCTGAAGCATGCTGTGATAGAGAACACTGAACTCGAGTTGAATTAGCCAGGTACACATGTATGTATTTGCGTTCAACTTTTATTTCTATTTATTGCTTGAAAAAGGAATATGCTGGAGGGCTGGAGACAATGAAAACAGGAATAAATTCCTGTCACATATACGGTCAAGTTAAAGAAAGGCCATCGCCATTGCTACTATTAGGCCTTTTTAGCCTACTTTAACCTGCATCAAACTTTTCATAGAGAAAATGCATACACACGTCTATAGAACTAACATTACATTTTACGCCTCAAATCAATTATCTTAACAGTGGCTTATTTGAGAAAAGATGGAACCAAGAGGGTTGTTGTTTGCAGTGATTACTGGAGTTGAGTGTGTCATCTAGAAATTGACAGGCATTTATATAGACCTAAAAGTAGAAAAAAGAAAATGGAATGGTAGCGATCAAATATTTGTTACACTTTATTGTAATAACGATTGTATTGTAATCGAACTGAAGGACCCAACAGTGGCAGCTTGGCAGAGGTGGGATTTGAACTTTGGATCTTCTGGTCCAGAGTCCAGTACCTTAACCGCTAGGCTACCACAGTCCCACATATCTAAGTATTTTAGATCTGAACGGAAACAAATATCTGTGAACACTGATGGAATAATCAATCAGTATCTGCCATCTCTAGGGTTTACAGAGAATGGTCCACAAAAGAGAAAATATCCAGGGAGTGGCAGTTCTGTGGACGAAATTGTCTTCTTAATGCCAGAGAGACTCGTTTCAGCGGAAACTCGATCACAATTCAGGGCCAAGTGATTCAGGTTAACAATAGCTCTTGCTCAGAGAAGAACTCTGCTGTGATTATCGTGTTTTTCTTTATTTTTATATCTACAGTACGGTATTCTTAGTGCAAATTAGTCTCCATGGGTCCTAAAATGGTTACTTATAACAGCCATTTTTCAACACTTTATTATACAATAAACTTCATGCTATTGTTATTGTGGCCAACTGTAGGTTAGAGTAAGTGTTTTAAACATTAACTTACTTATCATCGTATCCTTATCTCTGCTATAAACTCATCGGTTCATGATAGATTTAACTTATAATGGATTTGTCGGAACATGTCCTGTTCATAAATCAGGGAGGACCTGTACAACACATCCCCATTAATGCACACAGTGGTGTGAAAAAGTGTTTGCCCCCTTCCTGATTTCCTAGTTTTTTTGCATGTTTGTCACACTTAAGTGTTTCAGAACATCAAAACAATTAAAAAATTAGTCAAAGACAAGACAAGGAAACACAAAATGCAGTTTTTAAATGAAAGTGTTTATTATCAATCAGGACATGACTTAAATAGGACCTGGCTGACCAAAAGATCCTTAAAAGCTACACATCATGCTGAGATCCAAAGAAATTCAGGAACAAGTGAGAAAGAAAGTAATTGAGATCTATCAGTCTGGAAAGGGTTACAAAGCCATTTCTAAAGCTTTGGAACTCCAGCGAACCACAGTGAGAGCCATTATCCACAAATGGCGAAGACATGGAAACAGTAGAGAACCTTCCCAGGAGTGGCCGGCTGGGACCAAAATTACCCCCCAAGAGTGCAGCAACGACTCATCCAAGAGGTCACAAAAGACCCCACAACAAACATCCAAAGAACTGCAGGCCTCACTTGCCTCAGTTTAAGGTCAGTGTTCATGCCTCCACCATAAGAAAGAGACTGGGCAAAAATGGCCTGCATGGCAGAGCAGTTCCAAGACAAAAAAACAAAACCACTCCTGAGCAAAAAAGAACATTAAAGCTCGTCTCAGTTTTCCAGAACACATCTTGATGATCCCCAAGACTTTTGGGAAAACATTCCGTGGACTGACGAGACAAAAGTTTGAAAACTCTTTGGAAGGTGTGTGTCCCATTACATCTGGCGTAAAAGTAACACAGCATTTCAGAAGAAGAACATTATACCAGCAGTAACATATGGTGGTGGTGGTGTGATGGTCTGGGGCTGTTTTGTTGCTTCAGGACCTGGAAGACTTGCTGTGATAAAAGAAACTATGAATTCTGCTGTCTACCAAAAAATCCTGAAGGAGAATGTCCGGCCATCTGTTCATGACCTCAAGCTGAAACAAACTTGGGTTCTGCAGCAGGACAATGACCCAAAACACACCAGCAAGTCCACCTCTGAATGGCTGTGGAGTGGCCTAGTCAAAGTCCGGACCTGAATCCTATTGAGATGCTGTGGCATGACCTTAAAAAGGCCGCTCATGCTGGAAAACCCTCCAATGTGGCTGAATTACAACAATTCTGCAAAGATGAGTGGCCAAAATTCTTCCACAATGCTGTAAAAGACTCAGTGCAAGTTATAGTAAACGCTTGGTTCCAGTTGTTGCTGCTAAGGGTGGCCAGTTATTAGTGGACAGTTATTAGGTTTAGGGGGCAATCACCTTTTCACACAGGGGCATGTAGGTTTGGATTTTTTTCTCCCTTAATAATAAATACCTTCATTTAAAAACTGCACTCGGTTTACTTGTGTTGTCTTAGACTAATATTTAAATTGGTTTGATGTTCCGAAACACTTGTGACAAACATGCAAAAAATAGTACATCAGGAAGGGGGCAAACACTTTTTCACACCACTTTATAATGCCTTATACAGTGTGGATTTTCTGGGGGTCTGGAATGGATTCATTCAATTTACATTATTCTTTATGGGAAAAATTTGCTCGGTACTCGTTTTTTTCGGTTGTCAAGAACCTTTTGGAACAAATTAATGATGAGAACCGAGGTACCGCTGTATGCATTTCTGGCAGCTGCAGTCATGCATACACACATTATGACACTTTACAATTGTTCTGTTTGTTACCAGAAAATTGGGGTGTTGTATTACTAAAACTTTTTTCAATTAAAAAATGTATGGATAAACATGACTACTTATATTACTGTTATTTTAACATTGGCCTTCAAGTCAAAATCACTATACAATAGAGAAATATATGAAATTCAAGATGTATGCTCAAACTTTTGACCAATAATGTACGTTTTCATTACCTGTTAAAAGCACTACAGTTAAAAAGCTCCCCAGAGACTGAAAACAATTCCCCTGGAAGCTAAGTGCACACATTTGATATAAATAAAATGTACTCATTTTGCACGTCTCAGTGTTTATTGTATTCATATACATGGGGTGTATATAACAGATGTCAGACAGATGATTAAGCATGCATGAAAAGAAAAAAACATTTAAAATAATGCATTAGGTAAGCTTGACTAAATGCTTGAAAATCACCCAAATATGTTACGTACTGTTGTGTAAATCATAGTGTTACAAGGTCATCAAATAACATCCATCAGTGTAACCAATCCAGTTCAGTCCATGAGTTACAAGGAAAACTACAGCAAATAAATTTAGAAGTGTCTTGCAGCACAGTATTACATCTCAGCCTCAGCACTTTGGCAATGTGGTTTTTTTCTGCTCTTTACAGATGCCACTGAAGCTGTATTTGTTTTCTGGCCATATAGTAATATCAACCCCTGGAATGTGAGAACTTTATAAAGATATATATATATATATATATATTCTGACTGGATATCAGGCACCTTACCATTTTTAATTATGTACTTTATTTACTTAAGTTTGTAAGTTGATTTAACAAGACAAACTTATTAGTTTGTACTTTCCTGCTAGCAGCAAGGACTTGTTGGGCAAGTCAGCCTAACAAGGCGTAGGCGAGTCAGCAAGTACGTAAGAAAAAGCTTGTAGCCTTCACTGCAATATCTACTCCTAAAGGGCAGTTATAGTCTGTTGAAATGTACTTCCACTCAAAAGATGCATCATCAGTTGGGCGTTTCAGTATTAAAACCAGGAAATCTCCTTATACAGATTACTGGACCACTACTTCAAGTAAACATGTTTACTACATTTGCAACAAGGTTTCATTTCTTTTATTTGAGCTGGAGTGTTTCAATAGTCAGTAGAGTTCTGTTTAACTCAGTGAGGTCTGTTTGGTTTTGTACATTATGATTATATATATATATAAAAAGAAAATCACCTCAAGTATGTACATGTGCATAGACTTGTAATGTTCTCTTGCTGATTGTCAAGTTGCAACGATTACTACAGCACAGAAAATGGTCCCAAAGGCCCAAAATATGAAGTTGAACGGTTCCATACAAAAACAGCTATACATCCAAGTGGCCACTTGTTTGGCAGAACTAGTAGAAAGAGAAACTCACAAGCATGCTGTCATTATCAAATACCTGATCATAATGCTAATGCCTTATGTGAAATGAAAATCTAAACTACCCAACATAATCCCAGCACTATTGAAGAGCAATGTCCTGGATGTATTCATTTAGTCTTTGGGCTCCATGTCAGAATTTCAGTAACTAAACCATACAGGTTAAAAATAAATAACTGTACATTATTGTGCATAATTAGATAATTAGGCATGGTGTTCGGGTGGCACAGCAGTCTAGCATGCTAGCCCACCACCACGGTGATCTGGGTTCGAGTTGGCCATCATATAAAGGCACAACTGGCTGTGTCTGAGGGAGAACAGACCGGTTGGGAGATCACCCAGGGGATGGACTGGCATACCAGCCAGGGCACAATTACAACACATAGGTACCGGACTCCCCCAAAGCCCTGACCAGCACAAGAGGAAGGATTACCTAGGTATAATCTAAGTTTCCAAAAACAGCCTTACAGGAATGTTTGGTAGCTAAGAGATAGCCCACTGAGCACCTTGTTTCAGACAGAAAGAGAAGCTGTGCTTATATGCAGAAGCAAGATTAAAAGTACATTCACTGTTTGTAAACGTTTTGAACCTAACCCAGTACACTTGCAAGGCTGTAATGATAAACAGCTCCTACCTTTAAATGATTTCCTTCCAGTCATCTAAAAAAATGCAGCTAATTATTTAAAGGTTTGCTCAATATTAACCCGTTTCACACTGGATGACATATATATTTGTATGCTTCGGTAATAATCATATAATAAATAACGAATGATGGTTATTCTCTTGTTGGCAATCAAATGTTCTGGTAAACATTAACATCTCTTCAATGATTATCTTTTAATCTTGTTTCAGAAATCTTCAAAGGCTTATGACCTAATGATAATAATCGTAAAATTGTTTACAGAATCTGATTTGCCTCCAAATGGAGCCAAAATGATATTCTGCAGGCCATAAATATATACGCCATAACTTTGCTGAACCGTTCTATTTACAGAGGTAAAACGGGGGCTGTAGTGGAGGACGCTGACAATGCTTATGGCTCAACTGTCTTGCCACCTTGCTGAAATAATACTGAACGAACGCTGGAACAGCATTTCAGTATTCTTACCACTCATGCACACACACAAGCTGATGAAAGTGAAACCCTTTTTCCTGGAGTAATAAATGTTGATACAATAATTAAAAGTCTGTGTTGAATCCATTGCTTTTATAGATCTGCTGCGTGTGGAATGGCCAGATTATTACAGTCCATCTACAATAAAGAACCCCAACTTGGCTACAGACATCTCCTGCCGCAAGCGCATGATCTCCCAAAACATCTGCTCAGCTGCAGATAGAGAATAGCGAGTGAATGGTTTGACAGTGACACAAATTAGGATAAATGTACTGAAAGTTTCCTACATGAGCCCACTTACCCTCCTGTCTGACCAGGCCCTGCTGGATGTATCTGATATAGGTGAAGAAATTGCACACTGTTGTGATCTGATGAGAGAAACAGCAGTTATTCAGCTACTGTAATCAAATCAGTTATTTAACTAATATAAGCACTAAACTTTCGAATTCTATAAGCTGCTAATCAAATCAAGTCAAGTCAGATCTATTTATATAGCGCTTTTTACAATGGAGCATTGTCTCAAAGCAACTTTACAAGTTTAGATTATCTCCTAATATCTACGTCCAATCCCAAATTGAGCAAGCCTAGGGCGACATAGCTTGCAAGGCTGCTAATAGCTTGCAGAAAGAAATTGTGGTGTATGAACATTGTGCATTGCAATTTTGCTCTCCTGTTGTAAGACATAACCTTAGAGTTCATGTTTTTACTTGTTTGAAAGTTATAGTGATGTTCAAATTTGATTGATTGATTTTATATTTACTTTCTGCAGCTTGGGTTAAGTACAATAGAAAAGTCCCTAATTAACTGAAACTATTACTGTTAAAATATAAACCTGTCCAACTATCAAATCAACCACACCCCAGAAAAGGACAAAAACATATTTCTTTACCTAATTTGGTACAGTGAAACCTCATTATCCAAATAAAGATCTTTACAGGAAATGCTATGGATAACAAATATTCGCATTACAGGATGTAACTCAGTTTTCAGTGTCTTGCATATATATGCACTTTCCACATTCTGTATTTTTACAACCTGGGCTTGACATGAACTTACTTGTAATTATATGTCTCAATATACTTGTATATAAAAAAGTTGTGATTGCAAGATAGTCTTCACCCTGACTGCCATCAAAACATTATATGTAGGTCTGGTGGAACCAACTGCCAGCAACTAAAGTGTCATACGACTCGAATAGAATACACCTAGGTCTGGGAGGTACCAGAGTCTGAGAGCATAAATGCACAAACATCATGAAGACCAAGGAAATCCCAGAACAAGTCTGGGACAGAATTATAGAAAACAATTGGGCAGGGTGTGGTTATAAGAAGATACCCCAAACTGGATCATCCTACGGCGCACTATTAAAACCATAATTAAGAAATGGAAAAACATGGCAAGACCATGACTCTGTTTATACAAGGCCACCCATCAAATGTCAGTGACCAATTAATTAGGGAAATAATCAGAGAAGCAACCACGAACAATAAAGTTCCTCTGAAGGATCTGGAGAGATCTGTTGCTGAGAAGGGAAAGCTGAGCACAGAACAAATATTTCCCAGACAGTCCACAGAGCTGGGTTTTATGGATGAATGAGAAGAAAAGAAAAACAGAAATTTCAAATCATTTGGGTCAACAAAATGGAATTCTAGTCTGATGAGACCAAAAGTGAACGTTTTGACCTTGCTGCAAAGCGCCATGTATGGCACAAACCAAACACTGATCATCATCCTGAGAACACCAACCCAACAGTGAAGCGTAGTGGTGGCAGCATCATGTTACAGGTTGTTTTCATCTTCAGTGACCAAGAAACTGCACAGAGTTGAATTCATGGCAGATCAAATACAAGGCGTTCCAGAAAGAAAAAATATTCCCGTCTCCAACAGACCCTAGATTAGGGTGCATAAGCACAAAGCTACACAGGAGCGGTTCAAAACCAGGAACGTGAATGCATTAGAGTGGCCAAGTCAAAGACCAGACCTCACCAATATTACCAGGATGAATTGGCAGAAATCCAGCATCCAGAACTGCAAAGCTGATCAACACATATCCCAAAAAAACTCGCAGCAGAGGTCTGCCTTTTATTTGCATTACCCTTGTGTTACAATACAAATTTTTATTGTAGCACCAATGTACAAGACTGTGGTAGCCTAGTGGTAAGGTACTGGACTCTGGACCAGAAGGTCCAGGGTTCAAATCCCACCCATGCCAAGCTGCCAATGTTGGCTCCTTGAGCAAGACCCTTAACCCACAATTGCTTGGACTGTAAGACTGTACCAATTGTAAGTCGCTCTGGATAAGGGCGTCTGCTAAATGCTGTAAATGTAAATGTACAAGAAATACAAATATGTATGTGGTGAATACTTAAGCAAGACATTGAATTATGTCAGTTTGATATAGTAATACGGTCGATTTTCTAACTGGTCTTGCTGTCTGCCTATAATCTGTGGCCTAGGCAAGGCTACGCCTTCTAACAAAGAAGGGCCTCATTCATAGCATCATATCACCATGTTCTACCATCTCACAGCATTTTCCTTCTAGTGCTAAATATTATATAATATAAACCTACATGTCGTGATTTAATCACTGATTTAAATGAAAGCAGAATGTGCAGGTAGAGATAAGAAGCCGTTCATAACATTAATCAACTTCCATTATTCACCTGATCACCATTTGTTACAGCAGGTTGTTTCTTTGAATAGCAGGTTAGCGGATTAAGATGTCCTTTAGAATATAGATCTGATAGCAGGGTTCGAATGTAATAATAGAGACTGATAATTGAGAGCAGAGAAAAAGAGATTTGTACCCTGGCTCTGCTAGAGGGAGAGATGTAGTAAAAACTCTCTTTATCTCCCAGTTTGATACGATGTCGGCAGAGCTGGGACATTCCACTCAGCGCACACTTCCTGTTAACAATGACAGACTTGTTAACAACTTCACACACACATACAAAAAATAAATAAATAAATAAATCACTCAGGCCAGAAAGATATTTAAAAAAAGTTTCATATTCTCAGACACACACAATTTAAAATGAAGGTAGAAAGGCAGATTTTGAAAATACTTAGTCCACAGCATTGGCAAAATATAATAATGGAAATGAAGATCAGTCAGAGAAAGAACATGCCACTGACGGTTATCATACTGCTTTGTATTACAGAGGTCCAGGACCCCCATCCAATAGAGGCGCATTCAAAAATACACACCAAAAGTCAGAGAAAGGAGAGGGCAAATGGTATTGATAATGGGAAGCACATTAGTCGCCATGTTAGAACGGTTATAAGGCGTAACAGGTTCCTAAAAGCACTTACGTCTCTATTGGTGCTCGGCCGCCACTGCAAAAACAACCCCATACATCAAACTGGGATCAGATTTGTGATCACTCAGCACCCAAATCAAAATAATGTGATTTACAAGCTGCAAATTAAATCTGTGCACAATTACATGGGCAGTGTGAAAAGTTCACAGTTCCCTGACCAGAAATGTTGGAATAACGCTGTGTGTAATGGACGTGACTCACTTGGGCCCTCCACACTCAACGGCTGAGGTACTGTCCGCTGGCAATGCTGTCAGGCCGACAGGCTCGATAGTCAGAGAATTATTCTCCACTGCACTCTGAACTGACTGGGACAGCTAGACAGACAGAATGTTACATGCACAAATGTGCTCTCTCAGCATATTCAAAACACATGCAAAGCACAGGCACACAAGCGACCATACTTCTGAGCGAGTGAACGAGAGGCATGGCTCAATGTCTTCTCTGTAAATCCGGCTCATGAAGGCAGACGATCGATTCAGACTGGGAGCTTCTCTCCAAGACAGAAATTCAGCGAACAATATAGAATCCAACTGTATAGGAAGAGAGATAAGAATTGTGTAGACCAACCTTTTAGATGACAGCAATCTAAACTCCTTATACACGGTACTGTGCAAAAATCTTAGGCTACCTTTAGATGAGATATACCATAGTTGTAGCAATGGTATAAATGACCATATATAATAGTTACCACACTCTTTATTAGAATACAACTGGAAAATACAGGAAAACTGTATTTTAAAAATCTGAAAGAAAAAATAGGCTACATTGGCAAGTACGTAATGTGACCTCCTTTACACTCGAGCAATAGCAACATCTGGTAGCTTCATCGGGAAGCAAAGTTAACCCTTCTATAGTCCAACAAAGCCTGATCAGGAAGGGTAGCAGCGAAGAAACTGCTTTTTCAGAAGAGGAACTGGGTGAAAATATGATAATAAGATATGTTAAAGCTCGGTGGAAAAAATCAAAGATTTTTGGGACCAATCATAGACAATTTTTATTAGGGATGCACCGATACCATGTTTTTCCTTACGATACCGATACCTGAAATTCAAGTATCGGCCGATACGGAGTACCAACACTATACAGCTTAACTACTTGATAGGTGCCTATAAATCCTGATATTTATAGCGTTCCACTTTTTAGAGATTGCCTTTATTTTGTTAAAGCCAGTGTTCTGTATCCCAAATAAGATATAATAAGCTTGCTATAATAGTATTTATTGTTTAAGTTTGAAAAGATTTCGAGCCATGAAAAAAAACAATTTCTCATAATGCAGTAACAAGCACAACTAGGGAAGCATAATCTTACAAAGCTTTTTAATTGTTGGTTATATTTGCCTTTCAGACTCCCCTCACAATACTGGTGAGAAATAATCTCAAGCGAGAAATAACACTGCAGACGGCTCGAGTTAAGCTTCATCTAGTGGTGCGCATGTCACCCCCTTGGAATTACAAGGTTCTATCTGTGTTCAGTTTTGAGATATTGAGCTGCAAAGATTTTGCATTCTAAATAGCAAAACTGATATGTGGAACAATTCTCCTTCATACATGAAAATCACAGACACCCTGAATGTATTCTAAATGTGCAATATCAAAATCCTACCAAATTTGAATCCTACCGAACAGGTCAAACGTAGAACCTTTTAACCCTAAAACTCACTGTCTCCTTGGAATTATAAGGTTCTATCTGGCAAAACATAAAAAGAAGCAATAGTGTTCAAGGAAAGCAGACACTTAACTCTTTTTTTTAAACATGAAATTAGTGGGGGGACTGTGGTAGCCTAGCGGTTAAGGTACTGGACTATGGACCAGAAGGTCTAGGGTTCATATCCCACCTCTGCCAAGCTGCCCCTGTTGGGTCCTTGAGCAAGACCCTTAACCCACAATTGCTTGGACTGTAAGACTGTACCACTTGTAAGTCGCTCTGGATAAGGGTGTCTGCTAAATGCTGTAAATGTAAAGTCGTAACAGGTTGTCTACATGTATCAGAAAATAAAACGTCATGGTTTCTATGACATTTTTATTATTTCTTCAAATCATCATTTTCTTATTAAAAAAAAAACATTGCAAGTTAGGTGTAACAGGTCATTGCTAAATTTCTGTCCAGTGCAGAGGTCAGTTTTAGGTCAGACAGCACTCAGGTCCTGTAATGAGCTGCTCCAGCTAATAAGTGTAGCAGGTCAGTATAAAAGTAGTACTGTATTAGGTTTGGTTTTAGATCAGAAATGTTGACAGTTGAAATATGATTGAATTAATGAAATCAATGGTTGTTGTAATTAAGACATTGATTCAAATGTATATTATTTAATTATCTTTCAGGCTCAATATTATAAAACATAAGAAATGAGACTTTTTAAAGAACTGTAAGAGGACAGAATGTTTCAGCAATATTTCATGTTTCAAAAACGTGTATAAACTTAGGCATACAAATCATACAACCTTAGAATATACTTATTTCATTATTATTTTTTATGAAATTATTCATTACAAGTGGTTTATTAAAATTAATGCATTGTTAATTAAACGCTGTTACAACCATTGCAAAATTTCACTGAAATTAAACAACCCTGTTTCTAATAACAATTAAACTAAACATTTCATGTCATTCATTCACTCACTTTCTTCTCCGTTTAATCCTGAACATGATCCCAGAGTTTGTGTGTGTGTGTGTGTGTGTGTGTGTGTGTGTGTGTGTGTGTGTGTGTGTGTGTGTGTGTGTGTGTGTGTGTGTGTGTGTGTGTGTGTATCTTATGATGGATTTGTGCTCTGTCTAGAGTTATTCCTGCCTTGCACCTTATGCCGCTGGCTAGGCACCAGCTCTGCCTCATGTAATCCTAGTTATTATTTAAAAGTACACATTTTTTACCACCTATTTTTTTAATTAACATTATATAATCATCTGAAAACAACGGACTTCACCCAGCTTTTCTTCTACACTCCATTACCCCCACTCATTGAGCATTGAGTGACATGGCAAAGAAAGAGGAGATAGAGTCCAAAATGCATAAAACTGAAAATACCTCACAATATTAAGGATTTGTCACACAATAAGTATAAATGAATAATTAATTTAAAAAAATGTCAGATTGAACCTTATAATTCCATTATAATTACCATTTCAAAAACTGTAAAAACAATTAGTCAACTGTGTGCAATTAGGAAACGAAATATCCAAGTTGTAGCCATTTGCAAAAGACCATACAGTTGCTGAATATTCATCCAAAATCCAGAAAAACAAATACATACACAGCATCAAATGGCAACAGTAAGTACAATCAAAACCACATACAGTGGGGCAAAAAAGTATTTAGTCAGCCACTGACTGTGCAAGTTCTACTACTTAGAAAGAAGAGAGAGGTCTGTAATTTTCATCATAGGTACACTTAACTATGAGAGACAAAACCTCCTTCCATCAGTGAGAGCATTGAAGATGGAACGTGGCTGGGTCGTCTTCCAGCATGACAATGATCCCAAACACACCGCTCGGGCAACGAAGGAGTGGCTCCGTAAAAAGCATTTCAAGGTTCAGGAGTGGCTTAGCCAGTCTCCAGACCTCAGCCCCATAGAAAATGTGTGGAGGGAGTTGAAAGTCCGTGTTGCCCCAAAACATCACTGCTCTAGAGGAGATCTGCATGGAGGAATGGGCCAAAATACCAGCTACAGTGTGTGCCAACCTGGTGAAGACTTGAAACGTCTGACCTCTGTCATTGCCAACAAAGGTTATGTTACAAAGTATTGAGTTGAACTTTTGTTATTGACCAAATACTTATTTTGAACCATAATGTACAATTAAATTATTTAAAAATCCCACAAAGTGATTTCCTGGATATTTTTTGTCATTTTGTCTCTCATAGTTGCAGTGTACCTATGATGAAAATTACAGACCTCTCTCATCTGTCTAATAGGAGAACTTGCACAATCAGTGGCTGACTAAATACTTTTTTGCCCCACTGTAATTCCAGTGACCCCCTCTCTGATATTTACCTGGGCACAGTGAGTTCCTGTGCTTTGTCTATGCAGGATTTATAAATCAGATTCATACACTGCTCCAGATACGACAAATAATCATGGAGCAGAAAGCATGAGCTGTAGTCTACGAGCAAACTGAGAATCAGAACGAGAGTATTAAAGAAAAGAGCACAGATGAGAAATAATGAATGGCTAAGAAATTCGATTAGAACATCAGATTTGTAGAAATCATAGGGAACAGGAGATTAGATGAGTTTCAAGGCCATGAGAAAACACAAATGACCCTGGTCTGAGTTAGCTAGCTGGTTGGGTAATTGGCTATACGTGATATTGCTGGTGGTCCTGTTTATCCAAATCTCAAGGCTGCATTTACCCTGTGTGGCACTTACGTCAATCCAATGTGACATTCAGCATAAGTTTATAAGAGCACAAATTACCCTCAAGTGGAGCGTCAGTTCAGAAGTGTGACCTGTTCAAACTAGTGCTGGATACAGGCCAAACTTATAAGAGAGAAAGTAGGAGTTATGTGTTTATTTATTTATTTATTTAAACACCATGTTTACATTTAGAAGTTGCATACATGGCAAGATAGGTTTGAGGATTCTACTAGATGTGGGTGGAGTTTATACTCCATGTGGTTCTGATGAGACAAGCGCAAAATACGATAGTAAACAGAATGTCAAATAAATTTTTTCAAATACTACTTGTAGAGAGGGTCAGAGGGGCACTGCTGAAACATAAAAAAGCTTTATTATTAATATTTAATGCATGGATATTTAAACTCTTAGTGTTCCAAACACTTCGGGCCTTTTCAGAGTTACTTCAGCTGGCTCTCCAACTTAAGTAACTCAACTTCAACATAAACCAGGAGTGTCTGCATGAACCACATGTACCTCTTTTTCCTCCTGCCTGGTGTAAAGGTTCGCAGGGTTTGGCTCTTCTTGTAACTGAGGCACAGTGAGGGTTGCACTCTTGTTACGCCTGTGTCCTTTGAAACCTGGGGGTTGCAGCTGGGGATGAAGTTGGCGGTTGGGAGAGGAAGGGGTGGAGGTCAGCACCAGAGTCTTTAGAGCCTTCACCTCTGCCTGCAGCACGTCAATCTGTAACAAAGGTGAAAAATGACTTAAAAAAAACTGACTTTGAGGAGGAACCTTATGGATGCATTTACTAAAAAAAGACCACCTTGCCCTGTGCCTCCTTCATCTGCTTTTCGGCAGTCGCCTGTTTTACGTTGGCCTCCCGCACCATCTTGTGGGCCTCCTGGAAACATGATGCAATCATTAGCCTAATAATGACATTCATACAAAACACAGATGTGTGTGTGTGTGTGTGTGTGTGTGTGTGTGTGTGTGTGTGTGTGTTTATATATATGTATATATATCGTGCAAGATATTTAACTGTCAGTTTCTCAGTGGGAAAACACAAAAGAAGATAAGTGATGCTACAACGCAGACGGTCTTGCTCACCTCAAAGAGACTAGCTGTCAGTTCCTCAAGCTCCTGCTCCAGCTGGTTTCTTAGATGAGAGAGTCGCTCACATTCCTCACCCTTCAGCTTAAGCTCCTGTAAATGGCATCAAAGGGATATCATATTAATAGAATAAAATCATTTGCATATCTGTACAATCAAGCTCATGCCTGGTTGGAGTTCATGTAAACTTCAAACTAACATTTTATCACCAAAATTGATTTGCAAATAACCCAGTTAAACAAATGAGTCAAAAATATTATACTTGGACATTTATTTACTGAGGAAAATGATTCAATATTACATATTAGTGAGTGGCAAAAGTATGTGAACCTCTAAGATTAGCAGTTAATTTGATTGAAATTAGAGTCAGGTGTTTTCAATCAATGGGATGACAATGAGGTGTGAGTGGGCACCCTGTTTTATTTAAAGAACAGGGATCTATAAAAGTTTGCTCTTCACAACACATGTTTGTGGAAGTGTATCATGGCACAAACAAAGGAGATTTATGAGGACCTCAGAGAAAGAGATGTTGGTGCTCATCAGGCTGGAAAAGGTTACAAAACCATCTCTAGAGTTTGGACTCCATGAATCCACAATCAGACAGACTGTGTACAAATGGAAATATTCAAGACCATTGTTACCCTCCCCAGGAGTGGTCGACCAACAAAGATCACTCCAAGAGCAAGGCGTGTAATAGTTAGCGAGGTCACAATGGACCCCAGGGTAACTTCTAAGCAACTGAAGGCCTCTCTCACATTGAATAATGTTAATGTTAATGAGTCCATCATCAGAGGAACACTGAACAACAATGGTGTGCATGGCAGGGTTGCAAGGAGAAAGCCACTGCTCTCCAAAAAGAACATTCCTGCTCGTCTGCAGGTTGCTAAAGATCACGTGAACAAGCCAGAAGGCTATTGGAAGAATGTTTTGTGGATGGATGAGACCAAAATAGAAATTTTTGTCCAGGATAGAACATCTGGGCACGACGGCTTGCCATCATTGGAACAATGAATTTTGAATTATATTAGAGAATTCTATAGAAAAATGTCAGGGCATCTGTCCATAAACTGAATCTCAAGAGAAGGTGGATCATGCAGCAAGACAACAACCCTAAGCACACAAGTCGTTCTACCACCTGATTATGTGACGCACTCATTTTCGGCTTATGGTGCTGCATGTAAGAAGATTTTTACAGAGACATCTGACGCCGTTTTCCGCACTTGAACGCTTAGGCTCACCTCTTCAAGTGTGCCTGAGCGCTTGAATCGCTCCCCGGCACAATTCGGAGCACTCACACTAGTCAAACGAACCGCGCTTTTGGTGTCAAACGCGCCCGAACGTGGTATGAAATGCCTAGTGTGAGTACATCCTAACACATCACCACCACATCAGTGTCACTGCAGTGCTGAGAATGATCCAGCACCCAAATAGTACCTGATCTGTGCTGGTCCTGTGGGGTCCTGACCATTAGAGAACAGAGTAAAGGGACTAAAAGTACAGTGGGGTAAAAAAGTATTTAGTCAGCCACTGATTGTGCAAGTTCTCCTACTTAGACAGATGAGAGAGGTCTGTAATTTTCATCATAGGTACACTTCAACTATGAGAGACAAAATGAGAAAAAATATCCAGGAAATCACATTGTAGGATTTTTAAAGAATTTAATTTTAAATCATAGTGGAAAATAAGTATTTGATCACCCACAAACAAGCAAGATTTATGGCTCTCACAGACCTGTAACTTCTTTAAGAAGCTCTTCTGTCCTCCACTCTAGGTTACCTGTATAATGGCCCCTGTTTGACCTTGTTCTCTGTATAAGAACACCTGTCCACAGCCCTCAGACAGGTCAAGACTCCAAAACTCAAACCATGGCCAAGACCAAAGAAGCTGTCGAAGGACACCAGGAGAAAAATTGTAGACCTGCAGCAGTTTCCGGTCAAGAGTGAATCTACAATAGGCAAGCAGGGTGGTGTGAATAAATCAACTGTGTGAGCAATTGTTAAGAAAAGGAAGACATAACAAGACCATTTGATAATCTCCCTCGATCTGGGGCTCACGCAAGATCTCATCCCGTGGGGTCAAAATGATCATGAGATCGGTGAGGTGCAAAAAACCCCAGAAACTACACGGAGGGGCCTGATGAATGGACCTGCAGAGAGCTGGGACAAAGTCCTTTCAAAGGCTACCATCAAAGGCTACACTCGTCACACTTACACCGAAAGGGGACTCAGATTTGCAGTGCCAGGATCGTGTCCCCCTGCTAGAAGCCAGTACAGTCCAGGCCCGTCCTGACAAGTTTGCCAGAGAGCATATGGATGATCCAGAAGAGGGGATTGGGAGAATATCATGTGTGTCAGATGAAACCAAAATAGAAACTTTCTGGGAAAAACTCCAACTTGACCGAAGAAGAATGCTAAGTTGCATCCCAAGACCACCATACCTACTGTGAAGCATGGGGTGTAAACCTCATGCTTTGGGGACTGGTTTTTCTGCCGAGGGCGACAGGAAGGACGACTGATCCGTAGTTAGGGAAGAATGAACGAGGCGAATGTTTATCGTGAGATTTTAAGCCAAAAACCTCCTTCCATCAGTGGAGCATTGAGAATGGCTGGAACATGGCTGGGTCTTCCAGCATATGACCCTTGATCCCAACAAACCGCCGCTCGGGGCCGCACCAAGGAGTGGCTCCGTAAAAAGCATTTCAAGGTCCTGGAGTGGCCTAGCCAGTCTCCAGACCTCAACCCCATAGAAAAAGTGTGGAGGGAGTTGAAAGTCCGTGTTGCCCAGAAACAGCCCCAAAACATCACTGCTCTAGAGGAGATCTGCATGGAGGAATGGGCCAAAATACCAGCTACAGTGTGTGCAAAGGTGCACACTGGTGAAGACTTACAGGAAACGTTTGACCATAACAAAGGTTATGTTACAAAGTATTGAGTTGAACTTTTGTTATTGACCAAATACTTATTTTCCACCATAATTTACAATTAAATTCTTTAAAAATCCTACAATGTGATTTCCTGGATTTTTTTTCTCATTTTGTCTCTCATAGTTGAAGTGTACCTATGATGAAAATTACAGACCTCTCTCATTTTTCTAAGTAGGAGAACTTGCCCAATCAGTGGCTGACTAAATACTTTTTTGCCCCACTATGTAGAGAAACAGATGGAAAACAGTCTGTAATTGTAGAACTAAAGTGAGTCTGATGGTAAGTGGAACTGATGGAACGGACAGTGAGTGCAGAAACAAGGAGGTGGTCATCATAAAGTGATCGTTAAGTAAATCAATCCGTGGTGGTAATATGCAGCACAGATAATTAATTGTAAGGAATTCATTTTATCTTGGCTATTTAGCCAATACTGGTACACTACACTAGTGTCCCATATAGCTTCACAAAGTACAGTATATAATATGGTGTTCAGACAACATCTAGATCGTATCG
The DNA here is from genome assembly GCA_025084515.1 of Ancistrus triradiatus. Classification (NCBI taxonomy): domain Eukaryota; kingdom Metazoa; phylum Chordata; class Actinopteri; order Siluriformes; family Loricariidae; genus Ancistrus; species Ancistrus triradiatus. The sequence continues at coordinate 103,312 of JAJAGP010001937.1, forward strand.
AGGACTTTAAGCAGTGCACCCATTAATGGGAGAATGGTATTCCATTTCTCCAGTACAGTCCCAGAGATGCGAAGGTACACTAAAGCTGTTCTGGTGGTTTATGGTGGCCCTGCAACTTACAAAGACACTGTATATAGATTTTTTTCTTTACTTTGTCACCTGTACACCCACTACTAAACCACAAGCACCAGCACTTAATGCCTCTTGAAAATCGACAGCAAAAAATAAAACAGTGAGAAAACTGTGTTACACTTCTATATCCTTTCACAGATCCTGGTACATAGTGTCAGCTATTGAGACCAATTAATGGAATGAAACTGCCCCTTTAAAGGGAACATAAATAAATGATACAATTCAAGTGTTTTATTTATGTTGTGGAGGCAGCACGTGGTGGTCATTACTAATGCACAATTCATTCATTTGATATCTTGGGCTGTGTGTTCTTTCTTCTTCTTCTTCTTTCGCTTCTCCCTTCTATCAAGGGGTCGCCACAGCGAGTGAAAAGTTTCCACCCCGAACTCACCCTGTCTTCCCATCCTCTTACTCCTCACCCCAAAACTCCCCTGCATATATTACATTCACCACAACCAATAACTCCTCTTTGGTTCTTCTCTCGTCTCGTGCTGGCAAAGCTCCATCGCCAACATCCTCCTACAAATTACCAATATATCCACTATCCCTCCTCTGCACATGTCCAAACCATCTCAGTCTTCCCTCTCGAATTTTGTCTCCCAATTTTCCAACCTGTGCTGTCCCTCTGATGATCTCATTCCTAATCCTGTCCACCCTAGACACTCCTAAAGAGGAAGCAGAGCTATAGGTGGCAGAACTTAAGATGTTGAGGTTCTGTCTCTTTGTCAGTGCCACTGTCTCTAAGCCATACAACAAGGCTGGCCTCACTACTCTCTTATAAATCTTTCCTTTCACTTTTGCTGCGACCCTTTTGTCACACAGCACTCCTGACACTCTTCTCCACCCACTCCATCCTGCCTGTACTCTCTTCTTCACCTCCTTTCCACACTCCCCATTTCCTTGGACAGTTGATCCCAAGTACCTGAACTCCTGGACCTTTGTGACCACTGATCCCTGTAGCCTGACTGTTCCACCTGCCTCCCTTTCATTTACACCACATGTATTCTGTCTGACTACAGTTGACTTTCATTCCTCTCCTTTCCAGATTATACCTCCACCTCTCCAAGTTCTCTTCTACCTGTTCCCTGTTCTCACTACAGATCACAATGTCGTCTGCAAACATCATAGTCCACGGTGATTCCTGTCTGGCTGTGTGTTAATCTCCATTAATCTGTAAAATGAGTTCTGGCATGAGCACCGCTGAATGCCTGGAAGTAAATTAGCTTTTGTTTTAATACTTAAGTCAGTATGTCTCTGCTTTCAGTAGGGGGTTATCTGGCTCTGTTCTAGCACTGTGAAGCATGTTATCACGCTGGTCACACACTGTATTGTGAATGCTGCTACATGCCACTACACCACTGACCTTCTGGGCAGCATCCAGCTGCTCTCTGAGGATCTCCGTGCCTTTCTCTTTGATCTCCATGGAAGAGCTGCGCAGACGGGACAGCCTGTACTTCTCATCCTCTGTCTCGGTATTCTCCTGGTACATTCTGCGTGCACCAGGTTCCAGCTCGGCCTCCAGCTCTATGAAGCTGCACAGACAAACACCAGACCCATTAATCCACTTGGACAGCACGCCCTGTCATGTCACGTTCCTAAGGACCTCACAGCTCATTATCAGTGAAACTTATTAAGTAAGCAGTAATGTGCCCAGTAGAAAGCCAGCTCAGCGATTTGATCTGCATGTCAAAAGTCCTTCAAACAGCTAATATGTAACTACGTCGGAATTCCCAAACAACAAACCAAAACGGCAAGTCGTCGTTTTCAAAAACAGCCGAAAGTCACAGCATTGTTATGAATTAAGCTAAAGGTTACTGAGTTTCACAGCAGATCCACACCCTGACTTACCCCAGTGCTATTTGACACAAGCAACCGTCTGCTCACTGGCGTCAACAAAACGTCGTTGAAATTTCAGTGCTCTTTCCCAGCAGCATCCATTAACACGCTGAGAAACGGTGAACTTCACAGAGGACCTGCAGAGCGTATTTAAACCGCACACCAAACAACGACTTAATACGGGTTTTAGTGGTGTTTAAACGGCTGCGGACAGACCAGGAAAAGTTTCGGTGGCAAGTACAGCTGGAGCTGGTCACGTGACCCTCGCACGCCCCGCCTATCGCCAAACCAGTGGTTACATTCCAAACGTAAATAATATTAATAAATACAAAACTAATTAGACAATAATACAAACGTCGGCTTTTTAATAAATACTCATGCAATTCATTTAACATTTACTACCTGTTTTGCCGTAAAGCAAAACTTTTACCTTTTTCTCAACTTCTACTCTTGTCTGAAAACGATCTCAGCTTTCGAGCTTTGCAGCTTCGGAGTCGACTCTCGATTCCGAGAACCTGGAATCAGGGAATCGATTCTTTCAAGTAACAACTCTGATTTATTTTGATACATACACTCTCCGAGAAAAACAATCAGAATACTGAATACTGATATTGGGTATGGCCTCCCTTTGCTCTCAAGCCTCAATATATTCGTGGCATGGATTCAATAAGATTCAGAGATCTCCCGTTGGATCTCTGGCCTTTCCAGATGTTCTCCATGTGTCTGCGTGGTTTTCCTCCAAGTACTCCTTTTTCCTGCATTCCAAAGACATACTTTGAGTGAACTTGTGTCTTGTGCTGCCATTTAGGACCGAGCTCCTCACGACCCTGAATTGGATTAAACTGTTATGAAAATGAATAAATGAATAACTTTCATGCAGTAGATCTCCTACTCTAATACATCCCAGAGGTGTTGTGTTGGATTCAGATCTGTTGACTGGGAAGGCCACTTGAAGAACACTGAACTCATTGTCATGTTCATGACACCAGGTTGAGATGAATTAGTTTTGTGGCATGGTGCATTATCAAACTATAATAGCCAAAACAAAATGGGTAAATTTTGGAAAGGAAGGGATTCACATGGTCAGTGACCATTCTCAAATAGGATGTGGAAGTCAAGCGATGATTGATTGGTATTAATGGATCCAATGTGTGACATTTACCACAATATTACACCACCTCCACCAGCCCAGACTGTTGACACAAGGGAGGTTGGGTTCATGGATTCATGCTATTGCATTAAATTTCCGTACTTATTTTCTGCATTTCACTTCTATTTGTTTGCTGACCACAGGGCTCATCATCCCCTGTCCATCATCCAAGTGCCTACAACGGGCACGCAATTGTCAGACTTGGACCTCGAAACAATGGAATATCGTTTTGTCCGATGTGTCCCACTTTCTTTTCGATCACGTGGACAGTCAAGTAGATGAGCGCCACTCACCTAGGGAAGTGATGGTACCAAGATCCCCTGTGAGAAGGTGACAAACAGGAGGAGGGAGTGTGACGCTCTGAGTAATGTTCTGCTGGGAAACTCTGAGTCTGGGCATTCCTGAGGATATTTATATGCTGCGCAACGCCAACCTAACCATCGATAGGGACCAGGTGGTTTAGTATTTTGGCTGATTGGTGTGAAAATGTATTACATTGCTGACTGTTTTATTCTGCATCACTGTATAGTTTAGTTGTAGTTGTCTAAATATATACATTTGTACTTTGTGATTTCATAAGATATTTGTTTAAGATTTCATGAGATGAAAATCCAAATAAAGCCCACAAACTCACAGGTAATTATGTGAATAGCTGAACATGGTGTTTAAATTAGGTGTCCTAAGACCTGCAGTCCTGTGACCATCCTGGAAGATGGCACCCCAGCTCTAATGTGTCGAAAATAAAGCCCTGAGATATTTCTTTAATTTTGTTAAGTATTGACTGAGTTTTTGTTTTTAAAACGTAATTTCTATATTGATTAACAACTGAAAACACGCCACAATGAATCACTGCAACACACACACACATAGATATTTATTTATATGCGAGTTTTGAGAAACTCGCTGTCTGCTTACCTTGGTTATCATTGGTAATCAGTATTAAAGACTATAAAAAGTATTAAAGACTCCACCAAGATGGCAATGTTGGGCCTTTAATCTTTAATTACTCAGCTCACTTGTATGTCACTCTGGATAGGCATATGGCTAACGCTGTGAAATAATTGTAGCCTAATGTAGCTGTCAGTGGATATACTGTTTGAATCCGGCAAACCATGGGCAAATGTGTTCTCGTTCTCACTGTTAAAAGTTCTCTCTAGAATTATCGATTAAACTGGGATAAAATGAGATTAACATTTTCCCCACCAGGTGGTGCTATGTCTCAGTTTTTTTTATACCGAACACGCAGCGACTACGTTATATTTCTCAGTCATTTCTGTTCAATTATGTTAGGTAATATTTCATAATAGTACTCATTATATCGTACTGATGGTGAGATAACATTACATCCTGTGTGTGTGCGTGCAAGGGGGGATTTTGCACGGAAAGATTTACTGAGATTAATGAAATACGCTTTTCTCACAATGGGCCTTTGTTGTTGAAAAGAGATTAACATGTCAAGTGACTGGATTCTGGGGTGTTGCTGTCCAACTTTTATTCTTGTACATACCTTGCTCCATTGCGGCTCATACAGGCTGTAAACCTTTGTTTCTTTGTACAGACAGTGAGCAGATATATAATTTTATATAGATTTAATCAGTTTTTTGAGCATCCTAAGTTTGTAACTGTCACTACTGGACTTCTAGAAGTTGGTCTCTGGTCTAAGCAACAGCCTCAACAGTGCTCTGATAAGTGAAGTGCTGCAGCTGGTCCTCAACAGAAGGGAGTAAGAGATGACAGTGACCTACTCACGAAGGGTTGCAGATGCACGACTTGGGACTTTCTCTCACCTGCTTCTGCGCTGGAAAGGAAGCATTTATAAGCTCTTGTACCAAGAGCTGCTCATTTTTACTGTGCTGTACTGCACAATCAGCATTGTTTACAGGTATTGACACCACAGGCTCTGTTTCTGCCACTGTGCTTTATTAACTTAGGGCTTGATTAAATTCAGGCTCAATGTATTAGGGAGACTGCAATACTTAATGGTATTTCTGCTGGGAATATGTTCCAGAATTGATCATTAAGACAGTGCATATACTAACGTGATTGGCAGGCTCGTCCTTGACGATGAGCAGAGAAGGCTATTCGAGAAGCTGGCCATCTACTGTGATCAGTATGCACAACTCATACCAGTGTCTTTCGTATTGGGTGAGTTGATGTCATACCTTTCTCTCACACATACACATACTCTCTCACTTCATTTCCTTTTGTTAACTAAGTAAAGATAATTTTCCTTAAGCAAATGACTCAAAAATATTACACTTGGTCATTTATTTATTGAGGAAAATGATCCAATGTTACATATTACTGAGTGGCAAAAGTATGTGAACGTATTGGATTAGCAGTTCATTTGAAGGTGAAATTAGAGTGTTTTCAATCAATGGGATGACAATCAGGTGTGAGTGGACTCCCTGTTTTATTTACAGAACAGGGATCTATCAAAGTCTGCTCTTCATAGCACATGTTTGTGGAAGTGTATCATGGCACGGACAAAGGAGATTTCTGAAGACCTCAGAAAAAGAGTTGTTGATGCTCATCAGGCTGGAAAAGGTTACAAAACCATCTCTAAAGAGTTTGGACTCCACCAATCTGCAGTTCGTCACACCAGATACTGAAAGCAAAGGTTCACATACTTTTGCCACTCACTACAATGTAATATTGGATCATTTTCCTCAATAAATAAATGACCAAGTATAATACTTTTGTCTCATTTGTTTAACTGGGTTCTCTTTATCTACTTTTAGGATTTGTGTGAAAATCTGATGATGTTTTAGGTCATATTTATGCAGAAATATAGAACATTCTAAAGGGTGTATGGTGCTATCACTTTCCCAATTAGACAGGGCACATGGACACGTGATATAAAAGAAAACTGGACTCGTCAGACCAGTTGTCCTTCTTCCATCGCTCCAAGAGTTATCTTATTCTGACACTCATATGCCTAGGTGCTTTTATGGTTGCCATAGGTTATCATGGCGAGCACTTAGACCAGTCTTTTACTTACATACTCAGCAGGGGTCGCTGTACTGCAAGCTGCATGAAAACATTCTGTGATCCTGTGATCAAGATACTGTACATGTAGTCACCGGACAAAAAATGAGTCTCCTGTGACTAAAACGTATCAAAGAGCATGTAAGACGTCCAAGAATTTCTCCTCACTCCTCACACTACAGTTTTGGCCACTCATTTTGGCCAATAATTAACATCTGCTTTGCGACCCATTTTCTACACTTCGAACGAGACATTCATTACTATACTCCTACCTAAGACCAAATGTACACTTGGCTAATTAACTACTAGCACGTTGACTTGTTAGTTCCAGCCTGTTAGTTATAGCCTAATGTTACATTAAAAGCCCTTAGGTACTATACTGTATTGTGGAATGTTTGGTAATGAAATAACTCACCTTCAGCTTGTCAGTCTGCTAATAACAGTTAACAAATGGACATAAGGGTGTTTTGAAATGTTATATTCGTGAATATTCCTTCATACTGGCATTTTGAATGTATGTAAGGATGTAACAGGGATTTTACACAGAATGTTAAAGATTTTATAATACCAGAACCTTAACCATAGTACCTGGTAAAGAAAAACAGAAATGCTCTAGCATGAATATCAGGATACATGACATTAATACTCAAAGTATTTCTGTATTTTTAAAATGCAGGACACATAACACATAATGCTAGTTATGATAATACACACAACGCATTTTGATTAAAATGACTAAAAGACTTTTCTATAATGATCTAATAGAAATTACAATCTAGTAGTTGTGTTTGAAATATTTTTTTCAAAAACCTTTATCAGAAACACAGCCATCCCTGTGTATGGCACAGTAGTTTTCCCAAGTTTAACAAGTGTTGTTATGTTTTTGTGTTGGCAGGTTTCTATGTAACTCTGGTAGTATCCCGCTGGTGGGGACAGTTTGAGAGTGTGCCATGGCCAGATCGCTTGGCTGCATTGGTGGGAGGGCACATTAGGGGGGCAGACGAGGGTACCAGGCTGATCCGCAGGAGTCTGGTGCGTTATGCCAACCTATCAGGCATCCTTATCTACCGCTCCATAAGCACTGCTGTCTTTAAACGGTTTCCCACCATGGAACATCTGGTACATGGAGGTATGCCAGATTCACACACCCAGACGTAATGCCCAGAGCACTGCCTATGTATTATTTAATGACAAGCAGGCAGACTTAGTCCAGTAGGAATACATGTCATTTACAAAAGCAGTAGAACAGATAAACAGGTTTTGATGCATAATCACAATTTCAAATACAAAAGATTGTAGATTATATTCACAGTATGCAACAGAGGAAATGAGTTGGGCTAAGTAGCCTGGCATAGAGAACTGACTGATTAGAGTCTAAGGAATGCAGCCGACATTGTTGTGGTTCCCTTCAGTGCCTGGGATTAAGAGTCAGTCAGGAAACCAAAAAGATTAGTGCACTGTTTCTCCAGAGCCTTGGCTTTTATATTACAGTTATAGGCATTAATTTTAGGAAAAACTCCAGCTTTTTTACCTTATGAACTGAAACCTGTTGTGTTGATTAAAATCTCAGTTATCTGTAGCCTATTCCTGCATCCCATAAGACTCTATTTTGTACAAGCGAATTAGCTAACTGTGCCGTCTCAATTAGCTTTATTTAAAGAATGCTAGGGAAAAAACACCAAGTGTGAACAATTACGTTTACAGCATTTACCTGATGCCTTATCCAGTGCAACTTACAACTGATACAGACTTACAAGGTACAACTGCAATTGTGGGTAAAGGGCCTTGCTCAGCAGTGGGCAGCTTAGCTGTACTGGAACCTTCTGGTCAGTAGTCCAAGTACATTAAACACTGCACCACCACAGTCCCTAAGAGTCATTCCACTAGCCAGTTTCATCCAATTTTTGAACTACTAGTACAATGAAAAATAGTTCTGGCTAATTATGCTTCTCCTGCAGTTTTGTTGTATTTGAGCATGATCAGACTACAATGGTAACCCCAAAACTAAAAATGCAGTCCCTTCACTATATGAGTTCAGTACAGATTTTTTTTGTTGAAGGTTTATCCCTGTATTTCCTGGTCCATGTTATGGCAGACATGAGAGGGGATGGGGGCTAGCACCTAACCCAAAGGACACAAGGTTCAGGCATTTGTGTGCTGGACCAGACACCTGTTCATCACAAGACCAGCAGTGGTCGCTACTGTAGCACCAGGGGACTATTCCCACATCCGGTTTATATCCATCCCAATCAAAAGTGCACTCAGACTGGGAAAGAAAGGTGATTTAAGTGACTTTGATTGTGGCATGGTTGTTAGTGCAAGACAGGCTGGTCTGAGTGTTTCAGAAACATATCTAGCTGATCTGCTAGGACTTTCACGAGCAACCATCTTTAGGGCTTACAGAGAATGGTCTGACAAATATAAAAAAATATTTAGTGAGCGGCAGTTCTCTGTGCAAAAATTCCTTGTTGATGCCAGAGGTCAGAGTAGAATGGCCAGAGCTGGTTTGAGCTCATAGAAATGCAATGGCAACTCAAATAACCACTTGTTACAACTGAGGTATTCAGAAGAGCATCTCTGAATGCACATGTCAAACCTTTAAGCAGATGGTCTACAGCCATGTCACAAAGCTCAAATCATCTCAGACTGGTTTCTTGAACATGACAACGAGTTCACTGTACTCAGATGGCCTCCACATTCACCACATCTAAATCCAGTAGAGCTCCTTTGTGATGTATTGGAATGTGAGAAAAATCTGCAGCAACTGCATGATTCTATCATGTCCATATGGACCAAAATCTCTAAGGAATGTTTCTAACACCTTCTTGAATCTATGCCATGAAGAACTAAGACAGTTCTGATGGCAAAAGGGGGGTCCAACCTGGTGCTAGCAAAGTCGCTAGCAAAGTCGCAAATTCAGCCCAGTCGCTTCCTGTGTGTGCATTGCATTTTCCCCCACTGTCTGCATGTGTTTTCTCCAGGTACTCCACATGCCGAAGACACACAAGTCAACTGGCATCTCAAAAGTGTGTGGGTGAGATTGAGGTGCTTGTGTGTCTGTGTCCATGTTCCCTGCGATGAACTGGTGCAATATCCAGGAGTGGTTCCCACCTTACACCCTGTACTGCTGGATAGTCTCCTGTTAGAGACCCTACTAACTGTATTAAGCAGGGACAGAAAGTGAATAAAGTAATCAAATGTTTTTTTTATTGTTTTGTCATTACAGGGACACATTGAAGTTCTTGATAATGAGTTATACAGTAAAATATGCAATACGACTTAAATAAAAAATGCTAAGGTATATCTGTACAACTTAACCAATTTAAGTGATGATGAAAAGTAGGAGATATATTAAAGGTTACATGCTTTTTCACTTTTCACATTCCCTGATACTTTCCTTTCACTCCATTTATTCTGCCCTCTTATCAAGTCAAGTCAAGTCAGATTTATTTATATAGCGCTTTTTACAATGGAGCATTGTCTCAAAGCAACTTTGCGATTTTAGATTATCTTCTAATATCTACGTCCAATCCCAAATTGAGCAAGCCTAGGGCGACAGTGGCAAGGAAAAACTCCCTATGTGTTATGAGGAAGAAACCTTGGGAGGACCAAGACTCAAAAAGGGACCCAACCTCCTTGGGCGACGTAGATGATAAATCTAAGAATTAAACAAATTTATCTAAACTAACCTTTTTCCTGTCTTCTTTCTAGGGTTGATGACAGCAGAGGAGCTGAGGCAGCTGGAGGAATTGCCCTCACCTCATAATAAGTTCTGGGTTCCCTGCATGTGGTTTGTCAGTTTGACGCTCAGAGCGCGGTCAGACGGACGTATCAACAATGATGTCGCATTAACTGCCATTCTAAACGTATATCTGACTATTTTATAGACTACGCAGAGTACTTAATTTTATTTGTTTATCCTTGGTTCACAAAAATTCTTAAAATTATATTAACTGGAGAAATAACTTTTTAGGATAGAATATTTTAAAATAAATGTCTGAAATGTATTCAAATTAATTTTGCTTTTAAAAATTTGCCTCAGAATTTGGGTCTTTTTGTCTTATAGGAGTTAAATACATTGCGATCTCAATGCATGAAGCTGTACAGTTATGACTGGATCAGTCTGCCACTAGTATACACTCAGGTTTGATTTATTACAGTAACTTAGTGACATACTGCCATCTACTTACCCTAGCACTAAGCATTCTACTGACCTATATATGAATTAAGTATACACGCAACAGTAACGCAGCAAAAAGTGGAGACTTAACCATGTGACATTAACCTCCCATATTGTAAAGGTGGTAACTGTGGCAGTGTACAGTTTCTTCTTGGCTTGTCTGATTGGTCGGCAGTTCCTTGACCCCAGTCAGGGTTACCCGGGCCACAACCTCGACTTCTACCTTCCTGTCTTCACCCTGCTTCAGTTCTTCTTCTATGTTGGCTGGCTCAAGGTGGGTGCACTCATGCACTGTACATGTAACATGCATAATCAAGGTTAAAGAGAAAACATACAATACATTCAGAAAGTTTTCAGTCCCTTTCTCTTTTTCACATTTTATGTTGAGACCTTGTGCTAAAATAAAAAAAAGGTTTTCCCCCATCAATCTGCAATCAATACCCCAGAAAAAATAATTTTGTGCAAATTTATTAAAATGGAAAAAATAAATTTTACACATACAAAACTATACCTTTGCTATGACACTTGACACAGTGACCAGACAGAAGTCTCTTCTCAGGAGTTTGTAGAAAGCACCTAAAGGACTCCCAGACTGTGAGGAACAAGAATCTTGATTGAACTTTTTGTCTGGAGGAACCCTCCACTGCTCATCAGCTGCCCAATACCGTCCCTAGAGTGAAGCATGTTGGTGGCAGCATCACCATGTGGGGGTGTTTTTCAGCAGCTGGGACAGAGAGACTGTTCAGGGGTGAGGGGAAAGCTGAATGGAGCAAAGAACAGAGATGACCCTAAGCACACAGCCAAGACAACACCCGAGTGGCTTAGTGACAACTCAGTGAATGACTTAAACCCAATCAAACATCTCTGGAGAGACCCGAAAATGGCTGTCCACTGATGGTCTTCATCCAGTCTGACAGAGATTGAGAGTATCTGCAGAGATGAATGGCAGAAAATCCCCAAATCCAGGTATGCAAACCTTGTGGCATCACACCCAAGAATCATTCATTTTGAATCACGGCATCATACACTTTGTCATTGTGGGGTACTGAGTGCAGAAGCTTCTTCTTTCCTGGCGCCTGTCCCGCCGGATGCGGGGCCTACCACTTTGATGCGACCGAGAATGCTCCAGCCGACGCAACGCTCCATCTGTTGCCAGAGACCACACTCAAACCATGCCAATTTAGTGTAATCAATTAACCTAACTTGTATGTCTTTAAACTGTGGGAGGAAACCGGAGTACCCGGAGTAAACCCACACGGACACGGGGAGGACATGCAGGACACAAATAGGACCCAGGCCACTCCACCGTGGGATTGAACCCAGGACCTTCTTGCTGTGAGGCAGCGATGCTACCCACTGCGACACCGTGCTGCCCTACTGAGTGCAGAATATGGTGGGGAAATACTTGATTTTTTTAGCACAAGGCCGCAACATAATAAAAAGTAAAATAGTGAAAGGGTCTGAAGACTTTCCAAATGCATTGTATAAACCATTTCTTCATGATGCAGCAAATATGTATGGAATTACCTGTGGTTGTTTCAAAATTGAATAATTTATTGGTAATATATTTTACAGGTAGCCGAACAACTCATTAATCCATTCGGTGAAGATGATGATGACTTTGAGACGAACTGGTTGGTAGACCGCAACCTACAGGTAACTTGTTTAGTTTTGATATTTACATACTTATAAGCATGCCTAACTTCTGCCATGGCTACTGGTACACAGTCAGGTATTCCGTTTCCATCCACTGATCCTGACAAGGGTTGCTATATACTAATTTACTCTCTATCACATACTCATTATTTCCAAAATGAACTTGGTTGATAATATGGTTCATGTGCCTGACCCACTAATAATTTCAGTCAGGAACTGCTAAAGCCTACCTTCGTTAGTACAATGGTGACTTTGAAGAACGTAGTTGGACACAATCTAATGCCGACTGAACCTTTTTTATATCTAAATATATATCTCAGGTATCTCTGCTGTCAGTTGATGAGATGTATGATCTGGTTCCGATGATGGAGAGGGACAAATACTGGAATGAATCAGAACCACAGCTGCCATATACAGCTGCCAGTGCTGAACACCAAAAGCCCTCCTATATGGGCTCTGCTCTGGACATCAGGTGAGTGTTAACACTCAGAACACCTAAGAACAATTGGTAGCGAGGTATGCAATATAATATTGATAAATAAGTATACAAAAACAGAAACCAAAGTAAATAACTAATTAAAAATAGCAAAATGTGCAAGCAAAAGCACACAATAAGATAAGAACTTCAAGTTTGGCTTTCTGTCACCCTTCTTTCCAAGTGTACCTAAGGAAGAGATGGAGTTCCAGCATAACTTGGAGCAGATCAAGGAGCATGAGGAAGCCAATCACTCCACTCCACTGTTGGGCAGTCTAAGCCGTTTGCTGGGTATGCAGTCAGCCAGTTTCCCACGCCCTTCATCTTCCACGAGGGTTTCTCTTCTTCGTCGACGCCCCCGTGCTCCTCTCAGCCGCTTCCCTCTCTATCTGCATCCTGAGGCCCCAGCAATGTCCAGCCAGGCACAAAATTCTCCTGAACGTGACATGGCTGAGTATGCTTTTTCCTCTTTGTCCCTCTGTGAGAGACCTGGCTTCTATAGTTGCCCACAGACACCCATTCACTGTGTGCCACCGCCTGTAAACCGTCCCCGTCCACCTCGCAGGGCACAGGGTGAACTGGCTCAAAGTGCAAGCTGCCTAGCTCACCCTCTGCTGGGTTCTCAGCTGTTGCCTCCTCCAGATACACCCAGTCACACTCTCCCTCCCTCATCCTCGTCCTTCCCCTGGGTGGCAGAGAACGGCACGGACAAGTCAACTGTGCCCATGTTCTACTTCCCTGATCCTGTAGCTGAAATGTGTTCTCTGCCCAAACTCTGGACAAATCAGGGCCTGCTGTCTCATCGTCATCCAGCTCCTTGTGTCTCTCTGGACACTTCACCTCCAACAGATGGGAAGCTGGGAGGAGGAGAGAGAGTGTTCTCCTTCACTCCCCCCTCTCGAAATCCCATCCAGAGCAGCATGAGCTCAGGGTGCATCAATGTGCCCAGCACAACCAACAGTAACACCAACATCAATAGCACGGGCAACCTTTGTAACGGCACAGTTCTTGCAAGCATTTCATGCAACAATACAAGACCCATCAACAGAAGCACGATGGCACTGACTAATTTAGCCAATCCCATCACTCCTACTGCTACAGCAACACAGCAAACTACAAGTCAGCATAACTGTCCTAATGATTCCGGTATCTCATTATCCGAGGGGGATTTGCTGGGAGAGTTGGTGATGCAGAGTGGAACAGTGATATCCAGTGGAGCAAGGGAACAATTCTGAAGAAGCTTAAACTTCCTTTGGTAGAAAAAAATCAAGGACAAGTCCACACAGTCCAATGGGCTCAATAAGCGAATGCAGCTGTTTCAGACATCGTCTCCATTGGAACTTAATGCGATTTGAAACTTAGTACATTTGGGGATGTTGGTGCTGTACTCCAGCAAAATGTTAATACCAGCTATAATTTAGTTAAGATCATTGTGTATTGTACCTGGAATGGCCTGACATTTTGTATTAACTGTATACAGATTAATAAAACAAATAAACAAATACAATAAATGCAAGCTGTCTTCTGTTGGCTCAACACCACTCAAATGAGATTTATTCCATTTTGCTCAATTTAATTTGAGTACGTTCTACAATGAGGTATATGAGCATCTAAAATATGGATGTTGCAGAGGAAAGTGTAAAGACCGAGCTAGCTATATTTATCTGGTTATAAATAAGGTGTATGGTTACTGGGACATTTTCTACATGGTTAAAAAAGTCTTCCATAAAAGTCAGTAAGCAGACGCTGTGTTTTAATTTTAAATTTGTTCAATCAAAATGGAACAGGACCTTTCACCAAACAATTATTTGTGCAAGGAGCTAGGGTAGTTGCAAGTTTAAATGAACAAACAAGCAGAAGCTACACTGGAATTATATGGAAGCCTATCCATACAAATAACTTACAATGCACTATCATACAACATGTTAAAAAATCCAACGGCACAAATCAGATCTCTAAGGCAACATGAATCCAATTTAAATAACTGACAAAGAAAAAACATACATCCACCTTGAATAGAGTGATGGTCCCATATACTCAGTGACCCTCATTCACACATACAGTCAATTACATCTACGTCTTCGGATGTAGCATGCAAACATGGAGAGAACCTGCCAAACTACACTCAGACCCTGATTTACTAAAAGCTTGCAGGGTCATAAACTATAGGGCTGTAATGATAAATGACTAATAGAAAATACAGTTAAATCCATTAGGTTTATTATGAATTGTGTCCGTTGCTCTGAAACGTTTATTCACAAATTACACTTGAACGCGCTTAAAGGCCTCCAGTGCAGTAGACGGCGACATTAACTCAGCTCAACGGAAAAAACAACGCCAGTGCAGGTTATTTATTCCCTACATAAGTGTGCACTATATCCGTTATGCAATGCTGACTTCTGGCACCCTACTAAGTACACTTTATTCGCGTATTTCACTATTTGTATCACAGCCGGAGAGTTGCCTTTCGTCGTAATAGGTTTACCACAACCCGCTGGATTCAAAATAAGTAAATGAAGAGAAGCGTTCTAAGGCCGAGTTTCTTAAAAGGTGGCTTTTACCATTTTCACGTAAAACTGTAAGAAGACATGCCTTCTCTGGCTTAATTCTATGTTGCGTTCTCTGTTGTTTATATGTAAATGCAATGTGTATTAGGACATGGCCACCAGTTTCAATGCCCCTGGGTTTACTGGTTCTCCCAACATTGTGTTCTTCGATTTGGAAACTACTGGTCTTGGTATGTATTTATTAAGCTGAACCTTACTCAAAACATTTATATTGTGCATTATGTTAAGTGTACATTACCAAACTTAACTGCATTTGGTTGGGGTGGTTTGGTGAGTAGCACTGCTACCTCACAGCGAGAAGGTCCTAGGTTCGAGCCCAGGTGGAGTCTGCGTGTCCGTGTTTCGGTTAATTTATGCTAAAGTGGCCCAAGTGTGTGAGTACCCTACGATGGGATTGGCGCTTTGTCTAGGGCTGTTCCTGCCTTGCGCCCTTTGATGCCGGCTAAGCACCGGATCTCCTGTGACCCTATAAAGGATTAAGTGTATTTGGTTGCATACTCTGGTGCTTTATTTTATTTCGTTGCTTAATATGTACCGTATGAAATAAAATATCTGTTGACTTTAAATTGCCTAACGTGCTCATATAATTGTGTTAAATTGGCAAGACTATGATTACAGTAGATTATGGATCTCCTTATGGTCCTGAAGTCAGGGACACAGTTTGGTGGTTTCACAGTTCAAGCACATGTTCTGAAAGAAGAAAATACATTTAATCAGGCTTGTTGGAGCCAGGCAGTTTTACAGATGTCTTTAACCTAGTGCTGGACTTCAACGTTTGTCTGTATTATCATAGGTCCTTCATGTGACATTGTTCAGCTGGCAGCAGTCAGTGGCCATCACACGTTAAACCTCTTCATGGTTCCTCGATGCAGGATGGAGCCCGGTGCGTCCAGAATTACTGGCTTTAAAGTGCGTCGTCATCGGCTCTTTCATCACCACAAGCCGGTGCTTACCAGCACACTGAGGGAAGCCCTGGTGTCCTTCATAACCTTCCTTGGCATGTTTGAACGGCCACTTCTGGTAGGTCACAACATTCGTAGATTTGATTGTCTGGTGTTGGCCAGAGTTTTGGACGAGTTTGGACTGAAAGCGGCCTTTCAAGAGGGAATCATGGGATTCCTGGACAGTCTCCCATTGACCCGTCAGCTTCTCAAGGACAGAGGGGTCCAGAGCTTTAAGCAAGAGAACCTGGTTAAGACTGTGCTTGGTGTTGCCTATAAAGCCCATGATGCCTTGGCAGATGTAGAAGCTTTGCAGAAGCTTTACTGGGCACTTGAACCCAAATCTGCCCTGATTCAACAACACACGTTTAGCTTCAATGCCCTGATTTGCACAACTGTGAAGACTGAACGGCTGCAAACACAGAAGAAATTATGCGAAGGCTTCCAGAAGGTGATGCAAATCTGAGCAGGCAGTGGTAGAAACGTGTGAGTGAGACATAACAGGACAGCCATTTAAGCAGACCCCAGAGTGGGCTACTGTGTTCTGGTTAAATTGTTTGACTTACCATTTAATAAAACACATTCCTTTCACAGGCTGTCCAGACCTATGGCTGCCTGTGTCCATTTAAATACTTAGCTAGGAGCAATGGCAAGTGGATAAAACTGCATGCTTTATATGTTTTTAATATTTATGAAACACTTTATTTTAATAAATGTTTAAGTAGCCACAAATGATAGCATCTTTACTGGGTTGATTTTGTAGGTTTCTCTGTTCATGACAAATCTGCACATTTGCATAACTTTGATGGTGACAAACCTAAACATTTTATTGGAATACATTCACTTGGTTTGCTGGAGTGTAAAGAGTGAAGATGCAGGCACTGAAAGGAGTGTGGTTAAACAATAAAACTGTAGTAGATTATTCTCATTTGCAAAGTGCTGTTCCATTTTATCTCTATTCAAAATGCCTTTTCTTTAAGACTGTTCAGTACTAGTATTACTTCAAATATATAAATCCAACTACAGTACAGGTATGCACCATTTAATGTCTATCCAATCAACATCTGTTTGCTTTAACAGCCGAGGTCTTAGGAATTGTAACAAGAAATGGAAATCTGTCTCGTACAGTTAATTTTCATGCTAGAAAACTAGTACGAGCAAACCCTTGGAACACCCGCTGGCAGAAAAGAGAATCTTGAAAGCCAAAAACAACCAACACCAAATCAGAAAAAGTTGGGATGGTTTGGAAAATACAAATAAAAAATATATATTCAGTGTTCTTTACATTTCCTTTGACTTTTGTATCATTCCAGACAGTATTAAATCAAGATATTTCAGTTTTTTCATATTAACTTCATTTCATTTGTTAATAAACATCCATTCTTTCATTTTAGGACTGCATCACATTCCAAAAAAATGTTGGCACAGGGACGATTTGGGACTAGTAATGAGACAAAAAACACTAAATAATGATGTGATTTCAAACGGATAGTGTCAACAGGTGATTATAATCGTGATTTATTACAAATGTATATTATATACAGTGGGGCAAAAATATTTAGTCAGCCACTGATTGTGCAAGTTCTCCTACTTAGAAAGATGAGAGAGGTCTGTAATTTTCATCATAGGTACACTTCAACTATGAGAGACAAAATGAGAAAAAATATCCAGGAAAATCACATTGTTAGGGTTTTTAAAAAGAGATTTAATTGTAAATTATGGTGGAAATAAGTATTTGGTCAATAAGAAAAGTTCAACTCAATACCTTGTAACATAACCTTTGTTGGCAATGACAGAGGTTCAAACGTTTCCTGTAAGTCTTCACCAGGTTTGGCACACACACTGTAGCTGGGTATTTTGGCCCATTCCTCCATGCAGATCTCCTCTAGAGCAGTGATGTTTTGGGGCTGTCGCTGGCCAAACACAGACTCATTTCAACTCCCTCCACACATTTTCTATGGGGTTGAGGTCTGGAGACTGGCTAGACCACTCCAGGACCCATGAAAGGCTTTTTATGGAGCCACTCCTTCGTTGCCCGAGCGGTGTGTTTGGGATCATTGTCATGCTGGAAGACCAGCCACGTTCCATCTTCAATGTTCTCACTGATAGGAGGTGGTTTTGGCTTAAAATCTCACGATACATGGCCCCGTTCATTCTTCCCTTAACACGGATCAGTCGTCCTGTCCCCTCTGCAGAAAAACAGCCCCAAAGCATGATGTTTCCACCCCCATGCTTCACAGTAGGTATGGTGTTCTTGGGATGCAACTCAGCATTCTTCTTCCTCCAGACACGACGAGTTGGGTTTTTACCAAAAAGTTCTATTTTGGTTTCATCTCATTTTTTCTCATTTTGTCTCTCATAGTTGAAGTGTACCTATGATGAAAATGACAGACCTCTCTCATCTTTCTAAGTAGGAGAACTTGCACAATCAGTGGCTGACTAAATACTTTTTTGCCCCACTGTATATTTTTTTTATTTGCATTTTATTTGCATTTTCCATACCGTCCCAACCGTACCGTCTTCTGATTTGGGGTTGTATAAAAGATACTAACTGAAGAATTACTGTATTGTAGAGCAGTGTACTGAATGTTTTCCTGCTATGTTTCAATTCATATTACTGTTCAAAATATGTGCAAAGTATCTACAATACTAAGTGACTACAGTCAGTGTAGTGATTCACAGAATGCGATGCAGATGTTAAACTGCACACACCTGTAAGACCGCCACACTGATTGACTGGAGCTCTTTTTAAGGTTGATTCGGGGTGGCGCGGTGGCTTGGTGGGTAGCGTCACCGCCTCACAGCAAGAAGGTCCTGGGTTCAATCGCAGGGTGGAGCGGCCTGGGTCCTTTCTGTGTGGAGTCTGCATGTCCTCCCCGTGTCCGCATGGGTTTACTCCGGGTACTCCGGTTTCCTCCCACAGTCCAATGACGTGCATTTTAGGTTAATTGGCTACACTAAATTGGCATTGACTTGAGTGTATGAGTGACTTGTCTTGAGATAACCTTGTGTATGGATGTGACCTTGTGTGTCGCTGAACATGGCCACTGATGCTGATAGCGACGTGTAATAAGTCAATAAACAAACAAAACAAACAACAAGGTTGGTTCGTGCCCTGGGCTTCCAGTTACACCCTGCGACACTCACTCGGATTAAAGTTGTTTGAAAACGAAAGAATGAAATAAAGACACAAGAGCCAGAGAATAAGTACATAATTATTTATTACGTTATACATATGACCTTGACGGACTCATGCCACAGCTTAGTAAAAATAAAGTCAAACCATGCCTTTACTTCAAAACTTTACTAGAGGTAGCTAACGCACAATTCTTACGAGTTTTTAACACCATCCCTTGGCTGTTGTTCAGGGCTTCCAGTAACTTATTGTTCGGATAATTACTCCCAAAAATCTTTGTTAAACTTTAGTGTAAGCAGTCTCTGGTTAAACACACCAGAAAGATTTTCCTGGTAGGGTCAAAGAACTTTCAAGTATAATAACCATTAAAAAACATTTATATATGAAGTGTGCAACTTGAAATTAACCAGTGTTTTCACAGAAGTTACAGCTCGAAGCTCATATCCAGCACAATCAAGGTCTTATTACAAAGGTTAAAATGGTAAACCGATTTCTAGTTAAGACAAAAGCAAATGTACGCTTTGTGCAGCCCATTAATACTGGCCTTTTTATACTGAAAGTCCCCGAATAATAACTGTACGTCATCTATTTCATTTAGTAACAGTGACATGATGGAGACTGTTTGCTCATGCTTAATTGAAGGGGGAAACAATCCCAGTCAAGATTTTAAACATTTTTGAACCAAATTGAAAACCGTAATGTGAACTGAAGCTATTTTAACCTTTCTTAATGCTCATCATAAAGCCAAACATATACAAAAGAAAACATGCAGTTGCATTCTCAAACAATAGGTAACCAAGAATGTGGGCTATTGTTTTTAAACTGCATGCAGTAGCTTCTTCAAGGGGGCATATTCGTGTTCATTTTTAGCTAAATATTGTTCAGAAAAAAACATGATTTGTCATGCTCATCCATTTGTTTCAATATGTTCATAATAGATTAAGGTAAAGAGAAAACCATTCAATCCAGCTGTAACCCTGTTATTAAAATGCCACTACAGTAAATGCAACATAACTCTGATATGGTTTAGATGCTGGGACCACAAGGAATAGACGCCACAATCTGTGTGGTGTTCTATAATTGCTGGTATGTTATTGACGTATGTGTTTTTACCCTCGGGGGTTGTGTTCCCTTGTTGCTGCTGACGAATAAACAACATTAAAACACTGTCAGAGGGCTAAATTGTACACACTCAGTAGTGAGATCAAACTCGTCCCATGGATCAGAAACCAAATAGTCAGCAACTCTGATTTAGAGCAGGCAGCAGGCTCGGAACATCGTCATCCCAGATGATGATGTCACCTGCAGTGTAACACTTTCATTGGCTGAGATGAAGAGCACAGATCCCCTGTGCAGCATGATATCGGAGGCAGCACTGGCCTCGCCCTGAATCACCAACAGGATGGCAGCACAGTCCAGAGGGCTCAGCGTGTACTGCTTTACTGAGGGGGGGACCTAAGAAGGAAACGGCACAAGCTGCATTATAATGTATTCGTTTACAATGACCTGTTAGTGTCAAAATGCCTTATAAGTCTGCAGCAGAAAGCTGCTTAGTTTGTCTGACTTGATATGAATAGAATTTCGCTTTCTTATTTAGCCTACCCCTAGTTTTATTGGAACACATATGTGTTTACTATATGTACATACCTTTTACAGGACTGACTCACAACTCTAGTTGTATAAATATTCTAAAAAGTAGTCCTAGTTCATCCTAGTGTGTTCCATAACTCCAAATCAGAAAAAGTTGAGACGGTATGGAAAATGCAGATTTAAAAAAAAGTGTTTCCTACATTTACCTTGACTTTTATTTCATTATATACAGTATGAAAACAAGATATTTCATGTTTTGTCTGGTCAAAACTTCATTTCAGTTGTTAATACACTGTACGCCCATCCCTGCATTTCCGGCCTGCAACACATTCCAAAAAACTTGGGATGGGGGCAATTTAGTGCTAGTAATGAATTAAAAAAACTAAATAATGATGTGATTAAGTAGGTGACGTCAACAGGTGATTACAATCATTATTTGGTACAAAAGCAGCCACAAAAGGCTGAGTCTTTGAATAAGAAAGATGGGTAGAGGATCTCCAGTTCTCAACAAATGTGTTAGAAAATTATTGAATTTTTCTGATTTGGTCTGTTTTTCTTGTTGAAAAACGCAGAACTTGGGCTCAACAAATAATCCCATCACCATGAGGAATTTCACAAGGTACCAACCCCATTTTACAATGTACCATCTTAAAAGATTAGATGATAGTAAGTCAAGACATTATCCATAGCCAGATTGCAGTGGTTACCAACTTCCAAGCAACTGCTTGCACGCCTACTGCACAGATCTATCACCTTGTGTTTGATTGACATTCCACTGGGTAGTAACACTGCAAGAGTTGAAAACTGGTCAGACAACTCCTCTCCCCATACATTCTTATGGGTGTTTTAAAAAACACATTCCAATATGGGGCAAGACAGTAGAAGACTTCATCAGCAAATGCACTTTGCATCCTAAATGATAATGCAAACATCTGCACACAAGGCACAGGACATTGCTGCAAATGACCTGACCATATGCAAGATGATTCGATTAAGTGGTTTACTGTTATATCAGTAGCATAAAATGGCTTCATGATGACATTGGTATGAATAAGCTGGGGCATAAACTGATGAAAATTGCAAAAAGGATATAAAAAGAAAAGAGTTTAACAGACATCCAACAATGGAGAATCAGACAAAATTCAAATTATGCTGAGCACAGACACGCAAAATAATAATTGAGGCCAAAAAACAAAGCTGGAGGAAGTTTGTAATAAGTCTAACCTCTATTAGACCACCATCAAAGGTCTGGAGTATGATACGGAACATGAAGAGCACAGCAAGCAACACGCAAGTGTTGTCATCAAATCAGAGGAACAAGAACCATCTAACATGCTAGCAGAGACATTTGATAGGAACTCTGCTGAACCCAAATAGAGCTCCACTCAGAAAATACAGAACCTTACAACCACAACCTTTCTCGCTTGTAGAACTTCAGAATGCACTCTAAGTCTCATGATGCTGTGGCTGGACCAGACAGGATCCTTTATCAGTTCATCAAAAACCTCCCCAGTGATGTACTGCCTCTGCTCCTAAAGTACCTGGACGTAGTCTCAGTATTAGGAAATTTACCTCAGTCTTAGAAAGTAGCTACAGTCACACAAATCCCCAAGCCAGCCAAGAATCACAATGACCCAAATAACTATCATGCCATAGCTTACTATCTGACTCTGTGAGGCTATGGAGAGCATGTTTAACAACTGATTAGTTTGAAAGCTGAGAACAGATCAACAATGTCCAGTGTGGATTCAGACAAGGGAAGAGTATAAAGAAGTTTTTCAAGGATAGAACTGCATGTCCGTGGCCTACTTTGTCTGTGGAGTCTTCATCCAAAAGGAGCATGCTGTAACAGTTTTCTGGAGAAAGTGTACAAAACCAAGTGGAAATATGGGACTATCAGGGCCCTATATCATATGGGTTTTAGCAGACGGCCAGTTTTATTTCAAATTTATCCAATAGACAATGTAATGTAAAGTAACGTGGGTTTAATCCTGTCAAACGCACACACCCAGATGCTGAGTGTACCACAGGGGAGCATCCTTGCCGTGACCCTTTTTAGTATCAAAAAGAATAACATCAAAGTGCCTGTTCCCAAAGAGACTCCACTGCATTGTGTAGATGCCCCTAATAGTAGACGCAGAGTTCGAACACGAGGACCATAGAACGACAGCTACAGGAACGATCTATTTAAATAGTTTCAAATGAAAAACCAAGACTCTATGAATGCACTTTTGCCAGCTGAGAGCCCTGTACCATGATCCAGAAGTACATTTGGCTGGCAACCCCATCCAAGCTGTAATGGAAACAAACTTTCTAGGGCCTGCCCTAGTCAACAAGCTCTCCCTTTGTCTCACATAGGAAAGGTCTTAAGATAAAATGTTTCAAAGCTCTTTATATCATTGGTGAAAATTAAATGGGGAGCAGACCGCAGCTTACTGCAGAGACCATACGGGATGCTGTTGAGACCTAATCTGGACTACCTATCTACAATCTATGGATTGACCAGGAAATCCTACATATGGACTTGGGATCCTGTTCACAAGGACTATGACTTGACCTATGGGCTCTCAGCACCTCAATCAAACAAGTCATCACTAGAAAACAGATCCCTGGGATTGGCCATTCAGTATGTAATTCAATTAAAAACAAAACAGTCCGACTCGGCATACGCCCCAGCCTTTCACCCCGACCATCGACGCCAGTATGAACTGAAGTCAAAAGTATATTTGACCCTTATACCTGAGAGTGGAAAAGAACATCGATATCAGCCTCAATGCCCAGTCATACCTGGGGCCCTATCCCTCCATGGGAGTCAATGACAGAAGCAGGGTCACCCTACACGTGGCCATATGGTGGGACTGTGGTAGCCTAGCGGGTAAGGTACTGGACTATGGACCAGAAGGTCCAGGGTTCAAATCCCATCTCTGCCAAGCTGAGAGCAGCCAAGCAAGACCCTTAACCCACAATTGCTTGGATTGTAAGATTGTATAACTTGTAAGTCGCTCTGGATAAGAGCGTCTGCTAAATGTTGTAAATGTACATATGTACAAATGGGTGCAAAGTAGGCCAGCAGGCATAGCAACTGGACGCCATGAATCCTGGACCAAAGCTCCACTTTCATCAAAGATGCTTGCTTGATTCTATCTTGAGTTTACCCAAGCTCTAAATCTGCTCAAGGCTGTTTGGTACCTGGTCACTGTGGCCCCTGGCAATGAACAAGTGGATTCGTCTGCAAAGGAAGGCCTTGGAACTGAAGTCTGTGGCTGTTCCATTCCCCCAACTGATCCAAAACCTTTTTCAAATCATACATTATCCACATATGGCAACGAAATGGGAAAATTACACATGTAAAACCAACCCTTTTCGAAGAAAGAGCTACCATCTTTCATAAACTAGTGGGACCGGGCAGTTTATTCATGCTGTCAAACTGGACACACTCGGCTTACCCAAAAGTGTTTACTGGAAGGGGAACAAACTCCCCTCTGTCATTTATGTAAATATACCTTCACTTTGAAGCATACACCCCTGCAGTGCTCCATACAAATATAATATAGTAACACTTTCTACTCAGCTAAATGCATTAAAGAATTAAGGCCACAAAGAAGGGTGTTAGGTTGTTTTTAGAAGCAACACATTTTGAAAACCTGTAAAATTATAACCAGCCTCACAAGTAAACTGGGACTGGGAAATCCCCAGCATTTAACATTTAGGTGGTTTTGGAGAACTGACAACTAGGGAAGTACCTACAGGATGGATTTTGTGTTATTCAGGTCCTTCCTATCGTCTGCCATGATTACAGGCTGGCATGGCATTAAGACCCAAACAAACAAATTCAAATTAGTCTCTGTAGACTCATTAGCATATACTATGTAACTTACCTGTATCCTCATGACAGTGAAGTCTGGTACAGGAGGGTCATACAGGTGAACGCATGGGTCTGACAGATCCTGCACTGAGGGGAAGATTTTGGCACTTGCCGGAGCTGGGCAGTAGTTCAGCATTTCACACAATGTGTTCACATCGATGTATTTTGGGGTCAGTCCAGCACGAACCGTGTTATCCGAACAAGCCATGCACTCAACGCAATCTGGAAGACATATTATGTATTAAGCATAGAGAAACAATAAAGATATCAATTACACTAAAATAAAACTAGTGAACTGTGTATGAGACACAGAATCAAATCCAGTGCTGTCGAGTTGTTGACTCTACATTTACATTTACAGCATTTAGCAGACGCTCTTATCCAGAGCAACTTACAATTGGTACAGTCTTACAATCCAAGCAATTGTTGGTTAAGGGTCTTGCTCACGGACCCAACAGTGGCAGCTTGGCAGAGGTGGGATTTGAACCCTGGTCCTTTGGGTCCATAGTCCAGTACCTTATCCGCTAGGCTCCACAGTCCCAGACTCTATCATTTTTGTGCCAAGATACTGAAATTGATGGCCAAGAGGCCTTTCCTCAGCACAGCTAATGTTGGTGGTGTTGGCCTTGCCGCTGCAATGTGAATCTCTGCCACCAAAATCAATCCCAGTATGTTATAATCACACCATCCGACATCTATGTTCCAAACCCAGTCTACGTTTCAAATCCAGATTCACAGCTACTGATGTGGCTCTTACCACTGAGCCACAGGAACATTTAATTTTAGGCCATTTTAAATACTGTCAATTGTATTACATTGGTCAGTGTTGCAACTGCCTCACATATCCAGAGATCGCCAGGTTGATCCCGACCTTGGACTCCACCAGATGGGGTTCACATGTCCTCCATGTCCGTGTGGGCTTACTCTAGAAACTCTGGTTTCCTCCCACAGTCCAAAGACATGTGTTAGATTAACTGGTTGCTCAGTATGAATGCGTCTGACTAGTATCGGTTTAACCTTGCTCCTGTCGTGAATGTCCATTGATGCTGATGCGACATTAAATAAACAAATCAAACAAACAAACAGCATTTACATTGATCTCGATAACAAAGGTGAGTTACCTCCAGAGAGGTAAGCGTGAGGTTCGTTCGCACCCAGGAACATGGCCTCTCCAGGCTGCAGCACGATGCGGTTCAGGAAGTAGATAGAGAAACAGCCAATATCACCTGGGTACTGAGAGTGAAGTCGAAGCAGCAGCTCTCCATTACTGCCTGATGTGTTTCTGCCAGCAGCCGCTGTAACGGTAAATGATATTCAAATATACTTAGTTATAGCAGAAAGAAAGTATGGTAGGACATTCTGATATGTAGTTGTCCAAGACTGGTAGAAGGGATATTTGAAGATGCTTGGGTTACCTTCTTCAGACACCCTTTTGACAAGCATGTTCAGCTGGTCTACAAACACTTTCTTCTCACAGTTCATCATCCTGCTGAAGCACTTCTTTAGTGCAAGAGAGGTTCGGCCAGGATTACCGACACTACTCTGCAGCTCATCTGCTGCCTCATTACCTACCAGAGCATGGAACTCTGGGACATCTAAAAACACAGGTTAAACATAGTCACTAGATTTATCAGATAGCATTATGTAGTTTATACACCTCTCTTGTACCTACTCTTAATGACTATTTATGAGGGTTCCCCATCTTATAGCGGCACTTTTACATTTAGCTACCTCTAACCTGTCCATCAGTGGCTAGATATTATGAGTAAGATATAACATTCTCAGCAAATCACCCCAACAAATACATCTTACATAAAGAGCAAACACAGGTGAAAGCTCTTCATCAGGATGAATGTTGGCTAGATATTTTTGGTTTATGGACTTCTCTCATCACAGTGACAGTGAGGTTCTGAGAACAGCTCTCCGCCAATATAAGTGGCAGTCCTATGATGAGCTATTTCCATTACAGGATATGGTCAGGGGCCGATAAATTGTGTGTAGTGACGTGACTGTATGTCTACAAAGAGCACCCATGTGTTAAGTGTAGCTGATATAATGGGCACTGACTGCAAGTACAAGGGAGGTGTACCACATAAATTGTGAACCCAGCGAACAAAATCATGTAATATCACTGTTTACCACACACTTTTGAGAAAGGCTGTTATTTCTTCCACTGGCCGGAAGCCACAAAGGCCTTCAAATTCTGTGAGAGCAATGGCCATTTCAGGCTTATGGTTGTTGTCGGGGTAGTGCTCAGGAAACTGTGCATGTAGCTTAGCAGCTAGCTCCTGTGGGAGGAAAACAATACAGACTAGGTGTAAAGGGTCTTTAATAAACAACTAGATGAAAAGTTGTACAGTTATCTAGTGTGTCATCTCCAGAGTTATTGGTAATCATGATAAAGCTGGGTAATAAAGGCTACAAAACTCCAATTAAAACCCTTGTAAAAAGATTATTTTACAAACCCATGTGCGGCAGTCATTGAAAGTCTTGATGCATGTTCCCATACATTTTACCATAGGTTTATTCAGTGGCTATACAAGCCTGGCCACATGCCTGAAAATGCTCATATACTATGTTAGGGCAATACATAAGGA
Source organism: Ancistrus triradiatus (assembly GCA_025084515.1). Classification (NCBI taxonomy): domain Eukaryota; kingdom Metazoa; phylum Chordata; class Actinopteri; order Siluriformes; family Loricariidae; genus Ancistrus; species Ancistrus triradiatus. Next base: position 130,425 of record JAJAGP010001937.1, read on the forward strand.
ATGTAAAACAACCATAGTTATAATGAACCTGTCTTGAAGTGCTTGCCCCAACACAGTTGGTTATAGAGGCAAAAATAGCTCCAAAGATAATGGCTGAAGGGTTTCAGTAGATGGTAGGATTCTCTAAATCTACAATTACAAGCTACCTCCATTTCAACAAACTCTCTGGAAGCCATGCCAGAAGATAGCTTTTTATTTCATCTAACCATAAGTTCAAATTCCTGAACTTGGCTAGATGCAGTATTTTGACTGGAATCTGGTTAGATCAGACAGGAATAATGCATTTTGACAACAAACACGATAAACAGATTTGGCCTGAAAGGAAGGATGGCTATCCAAACATGAACCTAATCCCAAATGTTAGATAAAATGGAGGATCCATGATGATTTTTTTTCCAAATTCAACTGAAAACTTGTTAGGAAATGTGACTGGAACTACCACAGGAACAGTGATGCAAAACATATCCAAATTCAAAATGGTTCAATGACCATAGAATCAAGCTTCCGACATGAATACATCCATTCCTCTATCTAAACCCCCTCTGTGTGGGGTGAACTAAAAACATAGTTCATAATAGAAGAGCTAGGACTATGGAGAATTCTGTATTGAGGAATGTCTGGGAGTCCTTCTTCCGAATTTCTAACCAATCATTATGACATACTTGGTCGTGTTTTGTTGATATAAGGAGGTTGCACAAAGTACTAGATAAGCGGTTCCAATAACTGTGAAGCTGCCTGTATATTACAGTGTAAAGTTCATTCTGTTTACAGTCAGTCCTCCCCCCACACTTACCCTGTTGGGATGAGCCTGGATGGACAATGCAGTGTTAACAGACAGCACTTTAAAGAGGAAGGGGAGTTGTCCCTTGAATGTGTCTTTGACCTTTGAGCCCAAACATCCTGGGTAATCTGCAATCCACTGACCCAGCGTCCTCTGAGATATCCTGTTGTCTTTGATAAGGGCATCTCCTTTTGGGTGGGCACCCATCCAAAGCTAATAAAAAAACAGGCATATATAGTAACTGAGTCAGGATCAAGTGTTCAGCTGACCTTTTATGATCTTGTGCATTATGTAATTATGCAACATCACAGACAGCCAGGACTCAACAGAACAGCTCAGTATTTATGTGTGGTGTATGCAGAATCTCAAAACAAATGTGCCTACAGTGATAATCTCCTTATGAGCCAAAAGCAGACTCAACCTTAATGGATGACATCCACAAATACCTGAATTACTGCTATTTAAAAAGCCACTTCTGACCTTTAAGGGCTCCATTAATAAAAATAGATGTGGTTGGGTAAAGACTAAACCATGAAAAAAGATCCCCTAAGGAGATTTCACCAGTGCAGACCAGTAGGAAGAAATCTGCCAGACTGTGATCTTGATAAAGATGTCCCAGTCCAAGAAAGATAAATGTTAATGGATCTGTATTGGCTATATTTAGTCAAATCCGTTTCCAAGCCTATGTGTAAGTAACCCTGTATAGACAGTAAACTGGATCAACCATCTAATGAAAAAGAACTGATTAAAAGCAACATTGTCTGGACAGGCAGGGGGACAACTGGCAGCACTGGGTGCAAGGTGAGAACCTACCTCAGAGAGGGCACTAGTATAGCATAGAGCACATGCACTCACACAGGGAACTTGTACATATTTTCTCTCTAGCGGTGAGGTGAGAGTGCCAACCACTGTACCACTGTGCTACGCTACGTTACAATGAACAGGAAGCGAGGTAGCTATTATAGTGGTGCTTGAAAGTTTGTGAACCCTTTAGAATTTTCTATATTTCTGCATAAATATGACCAAAAACATCATCAGATTTTCACACAAGTCCTAAAAGTAGATAAAGAGAACCCAGTTAAACAAATGAGACAAAAATATTATACTTGGTCATTTATTTATTGAGGAAAATGATCCAATATTACATATTAGTGAGTGGCAAAAGTATGTGAACCTCTAGGATTAGCAGTTCATTTGAAGGTGAAAATTAGAGTCAGGTGTTTTCAATCAATGGGGATGACAATCAGGTGTGAGTGGGCACCTGTTTTTATTTAAGAGAACAGGGATCTATCAAAGTCTGCTCCTCACAACACATGTTTGTGGAAGTGCGTCATGGCACAAACAATGGAGATTTCTGAGGACCTCAGAAAAAGTTTATTGATTCTCATCAGGGCTGGAAAAGAGTCTCTTAAAGAGTTTGGACTCCACCAATCCACAGTCAGACAGATTGTGTACAAATGGAGGAAATTCAAGACCATTGTTAGATATCCCCCCCCCGGTCAAAAAATGAGACCAAAATAGAACTTTTTTGGTTTAAAAGAAAAAGTGTTTTGTTTGGAGAAAGGAAAACACTGCATTCCAGCAGAAGAACCTTATCCCATCTGTGAAGCATGGTGGTGGTAGTAGTATCATGGTTTGGGCCTGTTTTGCTGCATCTGGGCCAGGACGGCTTGCCATCATTGATGGAACAATGAATTCTGAATCATATCAGAGAATTCTAAAGGAAAATGTCAGGACATCTGTCCATGAAACTGAATCTCAAGAGAAGGTGGGTCATGCAGCAAGACAACGAGCCTAAAGCACACAAGTCGTTCTACCAAAGAATGGTTAAAGAAGAATAAAGTTCATGTTTGGAATGGCCAAGTCAAAGTCCTGACCTTTAATCCAATAGAAATGTTGTGGAAGGACCTGAAGTGAGCAGTTAATGTGAGGAAACCCACCAACATCCCAGAGCTGAAGCTGTTCTGTACGGAGGAATGGGCTAAAATTCCTCCACGCCGGTGTGCAGGACTGATCAACAGCTACAGGAAACGTTTAGTTGCAGTTATTGCTGCACAGGGGGGTCACACCAGATACTGAAAGCAAAGGTTCACATACTTTTGCCACTCACCAATATGTAATATTGGATCAGTTTCCTCAATAAATAAATGACCAAGTATAATATTTTTTAAGTATAAAACTTTTCAGAACAAGTGCATTAATGTAAACTACTTAAAATTTTTAATTGCTTTTTGATCTTGTTAGGATTAGTAGTTAGGGAAGTATTCTGTTTTAGTTTAATTGTACTCACAACAATCCATATTTAAATATAGTTTTTACAAATTATATTATTTATTTAGTTTTTCGGAGAAAAGACTTCCTAAGAAAACCTAAACACATATGTCAAATATTTAATAATTTTAATTTGCATGAAGAGTGAACAGTCAGCTTTACACATTATTTTGAGTAATTAAAATAACACATATTTTTAAAATATCAGATGTTAATATAGCCAGATTCTAAATATTAAATAACTTGGCAAAAAATGGAACGGGAAATCCCAAGATCCCGAACAGCAGTTTGAGAGTGAACATGACACACATTTGTTTTTGTAAACATTTGGTTAATATATCAACTACACAGACACTGGTAAGTAATGCAGAACATAAATGCAGCTTTGTTTGCTCTAAAATGTAAGTGACTGTTTGTATTTGGTCAAAGTAACTATAGATTCTAATTACAGATATTGAGTTTTGTTTCTGAAATGTTTGAGAAGTTTTCATGTCTATCAGTGGTTAAAGGCCTTGTCTCCTTGTTCCTGGAAAAATGAAAAGGAATTTTATGTTCCTATGTTAGGACAGCTATTATGCCAATGATTATTTTTATGGCAGGGATGTTTTATCTTTTCTGAATGAGGTTGCTGTATGTTCACACCTTAAGCAAATCGAATTCCACACAAAATGTGACTTATGTTCACTGATCTGATATAATGCAGCAAAACACACACACACACTTTTAGAAACACCAGCTGACCCAACACGTGCCTTTGAAATTTGTGAGGAAGCCGAGAGAAAACCCACGCAGACATGGCCAGAACATCAAACACCGCTATGTAGATAATCACTCTGTGTGGTGCGCTATGACTTTTGGAGTCGATCCGACTGATCGTTTTTAATAGATTTAAGTTTAAAAATTAAACAACAATATGACACGCCCTTGCACACAGCCATAAGTGTTAGGACACGCCTCCGCACACAGCCAAAAGTATTTGGACACGCCCCCACACACAGACAAAAGTTTTGGGACACGCCCCCACGCAGTCACAAGTATTTGGACACGCCCTTGCAGGCGCCCAAAAGTATTTGGACACGTCCCCGCATGCGGCCAAAAGTATTTGGACATGCCCACACATGCGGACAAAAGTATTTGGACATGCCCCCCGCACACGGCCAAAAGTATTAGGACCCCCCCCAACGCAGCCAAAACTATTTGGACATGCCCCCGCATGCAATTATTTTTTTCTATTGGGGAGCCTGACCAAAAGTAACGGGACATGCTCCCACATGCAGCCAAAACTATTTGGACACGCCCCCGCACGCAGTCAAAACTATTTGGGCGGTAAAAAGTATTGGGGCACACGGCCAAAATTATTGGGACTCGCCCTGCACGTGGTCAAAAGTATTAGGACACAACCCCGCACGCAGCCAGAGGTATGAGGACACGCCCCGGCACATGGCCAAATATTGAGACACCATAGCAACTACCTAGCAAGCACCTAGCAACACCATAGCAACAACCCTGGATACCACAGCAACCAACTAGCAATGCCATAGCAACTACCTGGGACACCATAGCAATCACATATCAACCAAGCAACCATCTAGCAACACCTTAGCAACCACCTGAGCAGACACATGGGATACTTTAGCAACCACATAGGACACCATAGCAACCGCCTAGCAACCACCTGGCGACACCATTCTTTCCGTTTGCCACATTTCAAGCACTGTTGTAGTTCCTTCGGGAAATGCTGACCTAATTACAAATGATGTTAAACAGGGCAAGTTTGGATGAAATCTCTTGCAGAAAGTAAAATAAAGAGTAAACAGAAGAGGACAAGCAATTCAGTTTCCACTGTCACTGACTCTAGCTAGTGAATTACTTGTCAATGTCTTCAATTCATCCATGTCGGTTTATTAAAACTTAATTTGCAGATTTCAGCAAATGCTGATTTACGGGGATTTTCACACACAGCCATCTCTAGGGTTTACAGAGAAAGGCAACAGTAACTCAAATAACTATTCGTTACAACTGAGGTTTGTAGAAGAGCATCTCTGAATGCACAGAACATCGAACATTGAAGCAGATGAGCTAATGCAGCAGAAGACCACACAGGGTGCCACTCCTGTCAGCTAAGAACAGGCAACTGCAACCACAATTTGCTGGGCTCACCAGAGTTGGACAATAGAAGATTGGAAAATGTCTGTCTGATGAGTATTCACTTCTGCTGTGACATTTCTCTTAAAACAGCCTCAATTCTTTGTAGGAAACACTGCTGCAGATTTTTGAGGTGCACTTTCATGCTGCCCATGTCCCATTCTACCACATCCCATAGGTGTGCTAATGGATTCAGATCTAGTGACTGGGAAAGGCCAGTCAAGACAACTGAACTCATTGTCACGTTCATGAGTCCAGTTTGTGATGATCTGAGCTTTGGGACATGGTGCATTATCCTCCTGGAATTAGACATTAGAAGATGGGTAAATTGTCACAATGAAGGATCCACATGGTAGGCAAACAATTCTCAAAACGGCTGTGGCATTCAAGAGATGATTGATTGTTATTAACAGGCCCACATTGTGCAAAGAAAACATTCCCAACCCCTATAACACCACCTCTACCAGCCTGGACTGTTGACACAATGCATGTTGGGTTCATAGAGTCATGCTTTTGGTGCCAAAGTTTGACCCTACCATCTGTCTGCCTCTGTTCTGCCTGTAAGCATTAATCAAGATCCATGAAACCAGCTTGCATTTTCCAGTCTTCAACTGTCTAGTTTTGGGAGCTTGTGCCCACTGCAGCCTCAGCTATCTGTTCTTGACCGACAGAAATAGAACCAGGTGTGTTTTTTTGTTGTTGTAGCCAATCTGAGATGTTGTTCTGCTCAGCACAGAGTGGTTATCTGAATTACCATAGCTTTTCTGCCATCTAAAGACAGATTGTGTTTCTGTATGCAGAACTTATGCTCAATGGATGTTTTTTTCTTTACTGCATCCTTCCGAGTAAACTCTAGAGACTGCTGTGAGGAGATCAGCAGCTATAGAAATACTAAACCAGCCCATCTCACACCAACAATAATGCCATGGTCAAAATCACTGGGATTACATTTTGCCCCATTCTGATGGTGGGCGTGAACATTACCTGAAGCTGCTGGCCCGAGTCTGCATGATTTTATGAATGACTGATTAAAATCGTAAGAGCAGGTGTACAGATGTTCCTAATAATGTGTTAGGTGAGTGCATATGGTCTGCCCAACTCTCCAGTCTCACGACTTCACAACTGAGCCGATCAGTTACAGGTTAAGTGTCTTCCTCAAGTTCCCACGCTTTCTTGAAGTTGGGATTTTAACATTTAAAGCTTCAGATTAGAAATCTGACTAAATATCACTAAAGCAACATTAGAGACAACTGTCTCTTAACAGTGATGCTGTTGAACAGTCCTATTCAGAAATCCTAATCTACTAGAGCCAAGGATCTATATCTAATATTAATCAACAGACTATGTGCAGATATATGAACAAACAATACCATGTTCTTACCTCTGCGTATGGTCTGTCATCCTGTATGACAGCTTGTGGATCTCCACCAAGGACCAGCCTAGCCACCTCACTGTCCAGCCCCACCTTTCCCCAGGCATAGTTCTGCACCACACAGCACAACGGGAACACTGCACACACAAAAAGCCTTACAATGTGTGTTTCCTCTGCACATTACACACTGCCATTTTCTGTTTAACACTAAACATGCAGGGGATGCGACAGTGGAAGAAGCTTTAGGTCTGAGTTATATAGTTCTAGAGTCGTAAAGACAGTCATTGTCAAATCAGTAAGACAACTGCGCCGATATCTGAAACCAAGGCAAATGACACACTGTTACTATTATAATGAGCTAAGTAATCCCGATTGCTTTCACTTTATTCCGCTTAGATAATTAAATGAATTAAAAGGTGGGAAAAAGCACAAATAAAACCAACCTCTCACTTCCTCCATGTCGGCACTAGTCCTGCTCACGCTGCTCTGACGTCACATGCCAGCTGCCGAACAGGAACTGTAACGTTCATGGCTTGGCGCTAATGAATATTTAGATGGGTACATTCTAGGAAAAATAGTTCTTTACAAAGACCCACTGTGTTAGCCAGTGAACTGGTGAATTTCCTCTATCCTCTATCTATAGAGTTCAGTTCTACTAATGCTTCATTCATGTGCTGTCAGAATGGCCACTGGTTAAAGTTCTCGACCTAGAAGAAGCACAAGGGCATCCCTTCAAATCAAAATATGATACCCGCGTTTCTAACTTGTTACTAAGCTTTACCGTTTGACCGTGGTGGAGGAGAGCACAATTTCAGTACACTGAAACCGGACACTGACCACAACAGACTGATAGATGTAGCTTACTTGAAAGACCCGAGCCTCCTGGTCAAACATACTACCCAGGAAAAAAATGTATTGTGAATTTTCATAGTAAAACTGTGACCTGGTCGACAGTTTTAATGTGAACTTTCACAGTTTGACCACGAAGTTCTCAGTTCTACTATGAATTTTTGATGGTAATTTGGCCACTTCATGGTTCTACTGTGGAATTTCATAGTACAACTGTAAACTTGGTGGACTATGAACTGACCATGAATTATTTCACAGTTGTACTATGAATGTTGATGGTAATTTGGCCACTCCATGGTTCTACTGTCAAATTTCACAGTACATTTTTTCCTGGGTCCAGTCTGTCATTAAGGTGAACCCCAGTTATTTGTAGGACTGCACCACATCCACAGAGATGTAAGTTTGATCTGGGTGGGACAGCAATCCATCAGAGTCTGTTGTAGCACTGAGGGTGATCCCCCAACCTGACACCCTCTCCCTAAAACACAACCAACTGTATGCACAACACAACCTGGGGGTGTTTCCCAAAAGCATATTAGTAAACTACGTTAACAACTTACATAGTTACATCTCAGCTGCTCCTTCCAACTATGAAAGTGCATTTGGAAAATGCATTTTGTGGAAGGCACTACTGGGACTCAAACCTGGCTCCATGTGGTGGTGGGTATTAGACTGCTGTACCACCTGAACGCCATTGCATGTTACGATAATGACAATAAATTCATGGCCTTTTTAGCAAATGCATCATGTCTAGCAGCACGCTGTACTCCAGATTTTTTCAAAATGAACACCTGATACATAGATACAGTATCACGGTTAAACGAAGTGTTTCCTCTTATTTATAAGATATGATAAGATAAAATCATTCTTTATTAATCCCACAATGGGGACAATTACAGATTGCAGCAGCAAAGTGGCAGTAGTGCACACTGTAACAGAAAAAAAAAGTGTAAAAAGTGAGTGGCAAAAGTATGCAAACCTCTAGCATTAACAGTTAATTTGAAGGTGAAATTAGAGTCAGGTGTTTTCAATCAATAGGATGACAATCATGTGTGAGGGGGCACCCTGTTTTATTTAAAGAACAGGGATCTATAAAAGTCAAAGTCCTGACCTTAATCCACTCGAAATGTTGTGGAAGGACCTGAAGCGAGCAGTTAATGTGAGGAAACCCACCAACATCCCAGAGCTGAAGCTGTTCTGTACGGAGGAATGTGATAAAATTCCTCCAAGCCGGTGTGCAGGACTGATCAACAGTTACAGGAAACGTTGCAGCTGCAGTTTTTGCTGCACAGGGGGGTCACACCAGATACTGAAAGCAAAGGTCCACATACTTTTGCCACTCACTAATATGTAATATTGGATCACTGTTTTCAATAAATAAATGACCAAGTATAATATTTTTGTCACATTTGTTTAACCGGGTTCTCTTTATTTATTTTTTAGGACTTCTGATGATGTTTTGGGTCATTTCTATGCAGAAATATAAAAAATTCTAAAGGGTTCACAAACTTTCAATCACCATTGTAGGTATTGCATACTTATATATACAGCTCATTACCATGTGTAAGGAGTTTTTTATTGTTTTTTTTTATTTTTTTTTATTTTTTTTTGTGAAACAACCTTTTAGGACTGTCTAATTGTAGATTTTAGACAGTACCCCTGAATAGGAAGTGAGTTTGAATCCACAACAGGAGGAGCAGGTGAATGTAGCATTAGTAATAAGAGTGAATAAAGTTCACCCTCCTTTTGTTTTCAAACTGCTTTAAACGTAAAGTTGAAAATCTATTTTCGGTTCAAATTTCAAATGTGATATAATAATAATAATAATAATAATAATAATAAAATGCGCAGTGGTGACGTTGCCGTATTGCTTCAGCGCATGTGCAGTCTGAAAGAATCACGGAAGTGTGAGAGCAGCTTGAGTGTCTGTAGCTGAAGTTGGAGCGCTCTGTTTATATATCAGCTTTGGAGAAGCTCCGTCATCATGTCAGATTTCGACAGTAACCCGTTTGAAAACCCAGTAGATGTCAATCCATTTCAGGTAAGACCTTGTTAAAGAACTATAGCTTATTTCTTTTACAGATTTAGTATGAGTTATTGGGCAGGAAACAGTCTGTAAGAATTGGGCACAGTCCGGTTTCGTCATTGTGATTGACAGTGACATGAGCCAATCAGAACGCGACTTTTTAGTAGCGAAGGTCTGAGCCATTAACAGGAAGTTGCCACAGTTTGTTGGTCTTAATGCTGGCACTCCAGCCAGAAGTTAACATAAACCTTTTGACGAACCATTGTTTACATAATACTCTGTACACTGAGAGTACTTCCTTATTTAAATTAATAAGTTTAGTTTAACATTCTTAAAGTCTCGACGGTCAACTTTACCTATGGGGCATGTTATGCACCAGCAGGACCCACTGCCTTTGGAAAATCACCATACATTTTAACGTTTGCATTTATTTGTCTTACAGACTGAAGTCACAATAACTTTTTTTCCCCCAACTTTATTTACACATATTGCCTTGTGACATACACTCACTGGCCACTTTATCATGTACACCATGCTAGTACTGGGTTACACCCCAAATTGCCTTCTGAATTGCCTTATGTTTTCATGGTATAGATTCAACAAGGTGCTGGAAACATCCCTCAGAAATTTGGGTCCATATTAACATGATAGAATCACAGAGTTGCTGCAGATTTGTCGGCTGCACATCCATGATGCGAATCTCCCATTCCACCACATCCCAAAGTTGCTCTATTGGATTAAGATCTGGTGACTGTGGAGGCCATTTGAGTACAGTGACCTCATTACCGTGTTCAAAAAGCCAGTTTGAGGTTTTAGCTTTGACATGGTGTGTTATCCAGCTGGTAATAGCCATTAGAAGATGGACAATGCTCAGGTATGCTGTGGTACTTAAATAATGCTCAAAGTATTAAGGGGCCCAAAGTGTGCCAAGAAAACATCAACGTTACTCCACCACCAGTCGGCTGAACTGTTGATTCAAGGCAGGATGAGTTTCATTCTATCATGTTGTTTATGCCAAATTCTGACCCCACCATGCGAATGTTGCAGCAGAAATCAAGACTCATCAAACCAGTCAACGTTTTTCCATCCTTCTATTGTTGAATTGTGGTCAGCCAATGCGGATTGTAGCTACAGTTGCCTGTTCTTAGCTGTGGCACACAGGTTGGTCTTCTGCTGCTGTAGCCCACTGGCTTCAAGGTTCGACATGCTTCACGTTCAGAGATGTTGTGATGCAGAGATTCTGTGTACCTCAGTTGTAACGAGTGTTTGTTTGGCTTACTGTTGCCTTTCTATCAGCTTGGACCAGTTAGGCCATTCTCCTCTGACATCAACAAGGAATGTTCTCATAGAGAACTGCCGCTCACTGGATATTTTGTCTGGGCCTGAAGATCCCTGTAGATTAATAGTTTCTGAAATACTCAGCCCAGCCCATCTGACAACAACAGTGTCAATTTCAAAATCACTTAAGTCACCTTTTTTCCTCAGTCAAGTTTCATGTAACAATGGACTGCTCTTTATGTCCGTCCAAAGGTTTTTCTTTGAGATTTGGGTCAGTCCTCTAACTTGGTCACTCAAGGATATTCTGCATACTATGTACCTGTCCAGAAAACCAGATTTCTTAGTGAGTTAACCTGCTGATGTAAGTAAAAATGTGTAAAATTATAGCTTTTCAGTCTGATTGGTCAGCAGCTAGGCAGCCCCGTACCCAGCAAGGGGCCCTGCACTTTGTGTTGGGACGCGTTCCTCTCATAACCAGCATTAAGCATTTCTGTGGCTTGTACCACAGTACCTCTTCTGTTCAGAGATAAGATTTAGGACTGTCACACATTGATGGGTCACCGGTTCCTAGGTTGTCCCTCCTCAGACCACTGTTGGTAGGTACTGCTGACCGAGAGCGCCCCACAAGCCTTTTTGTTTAGAAGATGCTTGGACCCAGTCCTCTGGCCATAACATTTTGTCCTTTATTAAAGTCACTCAGGTCTTTAGTCCTGAACATTTGTCCCACATCCAACACCTCGATTATGAGAACCAACTGTTCACTTCATTTCTAGTATATCCCAGAGCTTAATGTGCTATTATTCAGTCTGTGTGTGGTATAAACAGTTAAGTGGCTCCACACAAAACATATTATGCCAGACATTTAGGACATCTGTCTTGATGATCTAGCCAAGATCTTTCTTCTTCATACTGGCTCAGGACTGCTTTTGTAAATGAGGCCCCTCTTTGGGTCTTTGCTAATAATGTCTGTTGTGTAATGTTTTTGGTAATGTATAAAATATTAATTTGTTGCCAGACACACATATTGCACATTGTTTAACAATAAAGTGTGGAACAGACCTCAACAATGGCCAATCCAGTTCCTTAAAGTATTAGTCGTTTAAGCAAACATTCCTTTGGGAAAATTTATGTTTCGAGCAGGATAAATGTAATACAATCCTGTAATAAAAATCCTCTTTTATATATTTAATTTACATATAGGAAACTCAGTAAGGTATTGAATACAGCATAAATGTTTTAATATCCACATTTTTGATGTTGTCACATCCTGGAACAGGATAATGGAGCAGCTGCTGATATCCCTCCCTCTATGCATCACATATAATGCGTGGCCTTGGAAACTGAACACGCCTCTCTCTTTCTTTGTGAAAGGATTTTTTTCATGTTTGCTAGCAGGGTGTAAGGCATTTAAAGAAGACCAATGAATTTAGGCTAACAGCAATGGCAAGCAGGAATTGAGATACGATGTATTTTTGAACAGGCTAAACATTTGTTGCATTTTAAAAAAATCTGTATCAGTTGTAATGTGAAGAAACTGAATCATTAAAATACACACATTAAAAGCATATAAATTAGGAATTTTTCACATTTTATCTAATTATCTACATTATTTAAATGTAGTTCCTGTGTGGTTATGTGGGACTCAAAGCTTTGTGAGAATTTCTGCAGATGTGATCCAGTGTGATTCAAAGGGCTTTGTTAGATCATGTAGGCCTTATATAATCATCTCTTGGTAACGCACTGAATTTTCAGCCATTGAATATTTTTGGCTGAAATTGTCACTTTAAAAAGTAAAAGACAGAATTCTGTTTCAAGATTCAAGAGTTTTATTGTCATGTGCACAAAGTAAGACAGGCGTTACAGTGTACAATGAAATTCTTACTTGTGAAAGGAGGATTAGCAAAGTAAGAATTTCATTGTACACTGTAACACCTGTCTTACTTTGTGCACATGACAATAAAACTCTTGAATCTTGAAAAATGGCTCCAAGGGTAATAAAAATGAGAAAGCGACAACAACACCATGTTGATAACAACACCTTGTTGTATGATCAGGTAGATGTTATGTTTGAGTAGCAACAGATCAACATGAGAATGAGAAGTGTCCAAAATGTCAGTGTAAACCTGTAAATTCACTGCTGAGGTAAATTGCCTGACTTTTTTTTTTTTTTTTAGAGCCACTCCCTATTAACTGCATTCAGATTTGCATTTTAGACCTGTGCTAGTATTTATTTTAGAAATGTAAGTTACAAGGTGATTTCATGGTATGAGTATGGTTCAACATCTATCATGTTAAAAGCCTTCAGTAGCATACTGTAATGAGAACAACTAGCATATGTAGTTTGTGTTGAGCCTTAAATTGTACCTACTTGCCTGCAGCCTTGTATTCAGTCATCTGTTGTTCCCTTTTTTGAAACTCCTGTTATCTCCAATACACTGCTGCAGGTTGTACACATCCCTTAATATTACATATTTACAGTGTAATTAAAACTAGTATTAATGATTAAAGGTTAACACGGTAGCAAGTGATGCATGATTTTAAGCCTACAAAGTGCAAATATTTGTGTAGTTAAACTCAGCTGGTTGTTTAATGACCTTATAGGCAGTTGTGATCTCTCTTGCTTGGGGAAATGGAGTCACCACACACTAATAGAAATGTGTTGTTCTTTTTCAGGATCCCTCTGTCACACAGGTGACCAACACTAGAGTGGATAATATGCAGCAGTACCACCCTTTCCCGACCCCTGACTCTGTAAGTAGTCATTCAACATACAGTGGGGCAAAAAAGTATTTAGTCAGCCACTGATTGGACAAGTTCTCCTACTTAGAAAGATGAGAGAGATCTGTAATTTTCATCATAGGTACACTTCAACTATGAGAGACAAAATGAGAAAAAAATCCAGGAAATCACATTGTAGGGTTTTTAAAGAATTTAATTGTAAATCATGGTGGAAAATAAGTATTTGGTCAATAACAAAAGTTAAACAGCGCTTACCTGTAAGAGCAACAATTTTTTAAAAATCCGTTTGTACCTAAATCTGGAAGTGTTGTTAGTCATTAATTTGTACCTAATTTAATCTGTGCATATAGTGGTGCAGGCTGACTCAGATGGCTTGACTAAAGTACATTTGGAGCAATGGATCAATTTTTTTCATCAGTGATTTTTGTCATCATTTTCCAGAATCTATTAAACATTGTTTATGAATTTTGCCCAGTCTTTTTCGTAACGAGAAATGATGCAGCAGTGTTTCTGTCACCTCTTTCATAGGGAGCTTTGGCAGGCACCACTATCCCGGCCTCTGCAGCCCCTTCCCAGCCTGCTGTGCTGCAGCCTTCTGTAGAGCCAAGCCCTCAGGTTAGTGTCATACCATACAGTGCGGCATGAGTTTGCGTATAGTAACATAAAATTGAACAGGAAAAAGCAGCATATTAAAATACAGTAGCATATACAGTTAGAACGATAATGCTGTTGCAAGCTTTCATAAAACAGCATGTTTGGTTGCAGGGATTAGTTTAATGGATATATTGCTCCATATGTGGAAAGCACTGCAGCTGAAATGTTGTGCTGCTCCCACAGGCAGTTACAGCCGCAGCACAGGCTAATCTGCTGAAACAGCAAGAGGAGCTGGAGAGGAAAGCTGCTGAGCTCGAGCGCAGAGAACAGGAGCTTCAGAACAGAGAGGGAACCACAGGTACTCTAAAATATCTGCTTGACATGCATTTGGCTTTGAGTAGCGAGAATAGTGATTCGATCAGAACGTTAATAAACATGGAAAAAACGTAAATGTTAATAATGCGATTTCACATCACATACACTCGGTTTGACGCATTGGGCACACAAAACTGACCCATGTTCACTGGATAAAGGGAGAAAATCTGCCACCCTGCTGAACTTGCCATATACCCCTCACAGTCAGGCATCTGTTATGGGAGTGCCCCTCATACCAAAAAGAGGGAAAACACCTCCTGGCAACCAACGTTATCCAAAAATCCTAAGCTGTCCCAAAACTGGAGCACTTATCAAATTTCTACAAGCAACAAACCTAACAGCACCCACCCCCCAAAAAAATCAGTAGCCACAACCGGTCCTGCCATGAATGTGGCCCCAGGGCTGATATGGCATTAAGATACCACAAACAGCCAGTTTACTACATAAAAAAATTAGTCACCATGCATGTTTATGGTGGTAGTAACTTCAGGATCCTGCAGATGGCATTGCATTCGGCTGATGGATGGCACGTCGGCTCGGTGTGTAGCACTGCCGCCTCACAGCAAGAAGGTCCTGGGTTCAATCCCAGGGTGGAACGGCTTGCATCCTTTCTGTGTGGAGTCTGCATGTCCTTCCCGTGTCCACGTGGGTTTACTCCGGGTACTCCGGTTTCCTCCCACGGTCCAAAGATATGCGAGTTAACTGATTACACTAAATTGGCATTGACTTGAAACCTTGTGTATAGATGTAACTTTGTGTGTGTCGCTGAAATGGCCACTGATGCTGATAGCGATGTTACATAAACCAAATAAACACACAAGCAAACAGACATTCAGCTGATTGGGCTATAAATACCTGCAGGGTGTGCGATAGGCTTCGTAGATTGAGAAGAGGTGGTACAGTTCAGTCAGTGTCTTGTTTGACGTGTGGAAAATGGGAAGTAGCTGAACTTGCCGGCGTGTTTCACAGTTGCTAATAAAAATCACTTGGCTTCCAGGCCAGGTGTGCAAAGTAAAATCTTCACATCACTGCTAAAGACCTGCAGGAAGTAGTGATGTACAGCTAAGCCAGAGGTGCTCTGGACAGAGTACCCGGTGTAAACCCGCGTGGACACTGGAGGAACTCCGATCAATTATTGCTCTTGTATCGGGACATTTTCAAGGCAGGGTCTTTTCTCAGTGCATAGGAATGCTGAGTGACATAAGTATGCAGTGATTGGTCCAAACATAGTGATGCAGCTGTATAGTGATTGATATAGTGAGTGAACAGGTTGTACTGAGCCTATATGTGACGGAGGAGATACAACACGATGTTGAGTGGTATAAACAAAATTTGTGCGGCTTACGTCACTTTAGTGTCACATGGCGTTCCTACTGTCGGTGTGAACGCATACCAAAAAATGGCCCTGGAACTAATTTAGTTTTCTGGGAAACTCTACGGGAGTGAGTTCCTCCCTAATTAGTCCCTAGAACTGTTTGGTGCAAAAGTGGTTGTATCTTTTCCATACATAGTGATCTTCTTCATCAGCTTCAACTTCTGGTAAACTATGTTCATTCCAGCCATGATGTGACAAGTCATGCCAGCATCACACAGACTACCATGTCATAACCTGTCAGTGACTATTTAGTCAGCCACTGACTGTGCAAGTTCTCCTACTTAGAAAGATGAGAGAGGTCTGTAATTTTCATCATAGCTACACTTCAACTATGAGAGACAAAATGTGAAAAAGAAATCCGGGAAATCACATTGTAGGATTTTTAAAGAATTTAATTGTAAATCATGG